>KK122182.1:157344-184390 GCA_000611955.2 Stegodyphus mimosarum
CGGTACCTCATCAAAATTAAATGCAACAATGGTAGTAAATGATGCTTTTGCTGACGAACGATTACTAGTTATTGTCGATGAACAAGTGAGTCAGCAGCAGAGTCACCGCGAAGGAGATGAATGTGCACAAGATAATAGTTCAGCAACGCGCGATGAAGTCCGACTCGGTGAGGATGACAATGAGCAACAAGACATGTTGGTCCTAACACCAGTCAGGGTCTCTGTATGAAGCTAATTAAACGATTGCTGCTGGCAGTGCTGGTCATTTGCATTCATTACAAGTACAAGATTTGAAAAACAAGAAGAAATACACAACGACCATGGCTTCCGAAATGTTTCATTTGATTTCATTTGAAGATCAAAGAGCACGGCCTTCATCCATCCATGAATCCGAGCGAATTTTCTTAGTTGAGAAGGGCCTTTTCAGAGAGACCCCTGCGACATATCCTCCCAATGAGGATTCTTCAGATAAACGTCATATTTCTGCCACGTTTTTTTAGCGAAAGCTGAAAAATGGCAAGACTGTGAACTGTACTTGGCTTGTTTATTCCTAACATAAAAATGCCGTGTTTCGTTTTTGTTGTAAGCTGTTTTGTAATTCAAAAGTAAGACTGACCACCGACGGAAACAGTGACTGGAAGAACATTGGTAGCATTTTTTGTGAACACGAATCATCGCCAGAGCACATGAACTTTGTTCATGCATGGCATGAAATGGCAATAAGACTCAATCGAGGAGAAACAATTGATAAAGAATGTTAGCTGCTTCTACAGCCAGAATGCGATCATTGGAAGAACGGCATAGAAAAGGTTACTTTCAATCGTGCAGATACTTGCACAGAGGAGTTTGGTGTTCCGTGACAACATTAACCGTCTCTGGGAACCTAATAACGGGAATTTCTTGGTACTTGTCGAGCTCTTCCGTAAACTTAATCCCTGCTTACGTGAGCATCTACGACGTGTCAAAGATGCTGAGATACAAGACCATTATTTAGGGAATCACATCCAAAATGAACTCATCCATCTGATGGGCGAAGCGGTTCTCAAAAAAATAATTGCAGACGCTCAAGCTGCCAATATTACTTTCATGGTAGATGTACTCCTGATGCAAGCCATCAGGAGCAAATGGCTATGATAATACAAATTGCCAATGTTTATGCAACGACAGTTGAGATTTATGAGCATTTTTCAGGCTTTTTGGCAGTAGATAGTAGTACAGGTTTGAGTTTGACAGAAGCATGCTTGAAAAGCTTGATGAACTAAATTTGCAAATACAAAACTGCAGAGGGCAATGATATGATAACGGATCCAATATGAAGGGACGGAACAGCGGGATAATGCATATTTGACCCAAATCCGAAAGCGTTTTATGTTCCATGTTGTTGTCACAGCTTGAACATAGTGCTCAGCGGTATGGCGAAATCTTCATCTACGGCTATCAACCTTTTTGGGACTTTGTATCAGATTTACTTGCTGCTTGCTGCGTCAACTCAACGCTGGGATATGCTCAAGCGACATGTGGAATCGTGTACAGTGAAGCCAATCTCAGAAACACGCTGGGAATGTCGAATAGATTCCATTAAAGCTGTGAGGTTTCAAATAGAATCGGTAATTGCATTCAGAACTCAATCGACTTCCTGAAATCCTACAAAGAAACGGGTTTCAATTCGGCCCAAGATGCAGGTAAAGAGTTAGCTACAGAAATGGAGATGGACGACAGTGAAATAAATTTTCCAGCGATATCTTAGCAGATGAAATTACTAGGTCGGATGTTGATGCTCATGATTTATGTGCCGAATTGCGCAACTTAGCAGGTTTATTGCCACAAAGTACTGGGGCCCTTAAAAGTCTGCAATTAATATATGAGAACAATTTGCAAGATTCATTCTCAAATGTCTCTGTTGCATTACGTATCGCTTTGACAGTTCCTGTAACTGTCGGGTCTGCTGAACGCAGCTTTTTAAAGCTCAAACTGATTATGAGTGGCCAGCGAACAAGCATAACGCAAGAGAGATTAAAGGGCTTAGCATTAATATCAATTGAGCACAAAATCTTCGACTCTCTTGATTACGCAGACTTAATAAAAGATTTTGCCAAAATGAAAGTACGCAAGGTGTTTTTACATTAAGGTTTGAATTTTATATCAGGCTACAATGCTACATGTGCATAATAGATTAGGTGATACTCAGTTATCCTGAACCCTGTAATATGACATAGAAGATAAGATATATATATATATATATACGATAAAATAATTATTACGCATTCACAAGTACACATGCAAGGTGTTTTTACATTAAGGTTTGAATTGCATACTAGCCTACAATGCTACATATTACATTAGGTAACACTCAGTTACTCACTTTGTCAGTATTCAGTAGAGTAGATTATTCTGTCATGTTCCTTAAATATGATATATAAGACATATATACGGATAAAATTCCCATTTATGCCGTCCCAAGGCGTCCACGTCCACGGAAGGTCAGGAAATGTCCAGACTAATGGCGTTTTTCGACGAACTGCGTACATTACGTACGCTAATGAATTTTGCTCGTTGCTCTTCTGGAAAGCGGGTCTTTCAGTCAATTTTCACAGTCCGTTTCTGGCTTAGAGGGGCTCTGCCTAGGGCCCCATACCACCTATGAACGGCCCTGCTGCAGCATGCCTTGCATACGCTTATGCACGCCGCTGTGTTTAAGATGTAAATAGATGTTTTTTTATGTAAAAGATGTTTAAGATGTTAATGTTTAAGATGTAAATAGTTTGGCAGTTCAAGATCATTCCTAATAACACGGATCTGATGAGACAAAACATTGGTTTTGAAGGGGAAAATGACAGCAGGGACTTGCCATTAAGACACCCAGATCTTGACTGACAAAGTTTAGAGGCAAACTGTAAGTTGTGTTGGTAACAATAACAGGCAACATTTTTTGTAAAAGTATGATATGTAAATTTATATAAAGCTACTGAGATAAAACAGATTTTAGATAGCCCTTTATAACTTTTTTATGAACAAATTTGCTGAAAACGCATATTAATGTTTAATATTTTATCAATTAATGCAATAATAATTTATTAAAATGAGTTTTAAACAGTTCATTAATATCCTGCAGAAGCAATATTTAGTTTATCGGCCTTTTATCATATAGTGATATTCCTAAGACATGATGAATAATATTTTTCCCTAGGCTGTAATACTGTAGTAATGGCCTGAGTCGATCCTAGGCTATTGGCTGCCAGCCTACTTTCCTAAGATTACCGCACACAAATTTTAAAAAATGCTCAATGATTAATAACATTTTTATTTCATACTCACTAAGTACTTGCATATGACACATCATATAAATAGTACTTACATATGACAAGTACCTACAATGAATTAAATGAATTTAAAATATTTAGAAGAGGAATCGTGATAGTCCGGCCACCCTTGATTTTGGCCGCCCGCGTACTTTTACGCCCTGCACCGCTGCTAGGAACGGCGCTGGTAATGGCACCACATTTTTGTTATTTTTTAACAGGAAATTTACGAGAGTGATTGATCATTTCATCAACTTTTTCAAATTAAATACTTAAATGACTAAAATTCAAGTTTTTCTTTCCTGTGTCTAGAGGGGAGGGGGAAATCGTTGAAAAAATCTCAGAGAAAGAAACACATGAAAAAGCGATGCACAAATTTTTTATTTACTCTTTGATTGGCAGTATGCCATTCTTTGAAGAAACGCGAATGACTTTCATTACGAACTATGAGTTATTGTTAACCTTCTGAGTGATAACAGGAATTAGTCATTAACATTTTCTTAGATACGATGCATTTTTCTTTGTCCTCGAAACTGATTTGTTTGCAAGAAAATTCTTTCTAAGTATCTCTTTCTATTAGTAATCTCCAGATGTAAAAAATGCAGCTTAAAATCCAAAATAAAGTTTTAATAGCAAATGTTATTATGTATAAAGAGAATACAATAATAAAATGCAATATAAATGGTTACGTGTTTTCAAAACACTGAGGGGAAGTATGGCGCATGCTCTTCAAAGCACATTTCCTTAAAATTTCACTAAACGCAGTAATACTAACATGTGGCTCCATCTGTCAGCTTAAACATTGAACGATAATTACACGTTAAGTTGAAACTATTGTGAACAATTTTTTCAAAAAGTCAAGTAGACTTTTAGCACTTTAATTTATCGTGTTGGCACTGATGCATGTTGTGTTTTGGATATGTTTAGCCTACGTATAAATAAGAGAATGAGCTGATTGTTATCATATGCATGCCAATATAACGTTTAGATTGCTACGAATTTTTAAATCACTTCTAAATAACTTTAATAACAGTTGTCGTTTTAAGCCTTCTAGTTGACACTTCGCAAAAGCGTTAAATTAGAATTTAAAAGTTAAATAGTTTTAAGGCAGCATTCACTTTAAAATGTCACTGGTATAAGTGTACCCCTCCTACCCCCAATATTACCCCCTTTTTTTAAAAAAAAATTGCCTTCGACGTAGAAAAACACTACAGAGGTTTGGTTTGGTGTAGTTGAGTGATTCTCAACTTTTTCAAAGCTGCCGCTTCCCCCTAAGGAGCGAAACATTTTTCACCATCCCCTAAGACCGGAAAAAAAAAACTTAAACGCTCTTTCATATTTTAAAAGTTCTTTATTCTTACTTAAATAATTAAAAAGGAACAGCAAAAAATACACTAATCGAGTAATATCTATCAAAAAATTCAAGTGTGATCAGTGAGACGTTTGTGCTTGATGTTTCAGAGCCAATTTCTGAACATTTGGTTCAATATTTTTAGAGAGATGAAGTCCCCTCTTGCCACGATTTGGAGTGGACTTCTCTTTTTTGTAATTAGATCAGTCACAGCTCTGATCCCTTGCTCGGCAAGGTATGAGGTAGGGAAAAAAAATTAAACATTTTTAACAACAGCCCACAATTCTGGGTAGAGGCGACTGATGCTACTTTGAAACCAAAATTAATTCTGTGAGACGATCAAAATGATTCTCATTCTCCTAGTAATTTAAATAAAAGCATTCTAAAATTTGATGTGGTTTATGAGAATAAGATATTGATATTTTCTTAGACATGCTTTTTATGAAATTAGTACAAAATGTTTCTTAAAGTCAATGCTAGTGCAATTCAGTGATGGTGATGACTTAGAGAAAGTATTCGAGGTCCGTATGAAATCGGTTAAAAATATTCGCCTTATCCGAATACATCAGTATCAGAGAAAATTATCACAGTAACATTCTAAGACAAAATTTCATTTCTTTTTGACTTTCTCGTTCAAAGTAGGTAGTGTTGCCAAAGTTCAATCTTTTAAATGTATGCCAACCAACATAATTATTCAGTAAAATGTATTCCCAAGGTCCTTAGAATGCATTGTATAAGATAAATAGGAGAATATTTGAAAATTTTTGATTTGCAGAGGCAACAAAGTAAAAAGAGGTAATATATTCAAAGTGTTCAAAAGGTTGTCGACAAAGAACTTCCACAAAACGCTTATGAAAACACAATAATATAACAGTTACCGGCAAGTAACTTCTATCATAACTGAAAATTTGCTTGGGATGCGGAGAAAGAAAAGTTAAAGAATTAAAAAAGTGAATACTCATGTAAACTTTCCGAAGCGAAATATTTTATATTTCAGGAAGTATTCACTTACTTTCTAATTTGCTTGTAGTTTTGTTAGTCATTGTAACGAGCATATGTGAGACACGAAATGCGTTTGAATGCAAAAAATTCACTATTTGGCAATGAATCAAATTTCATTGGAAATGAGATGGTTTGAAAAGAGAAAAAGTACACCTATATAGAATATCTTTCTGAATGCGTTTGTTTCGAATAGAAATGTTAAAAGCTCCGAGATTAGTAATACAAATCTAAATTCGGTCAATTTTCATTGAAAATTTCATCAAAAGTTCTTCTTTCTGGTGCAATATTACTTAATTTTTCTAGCTAAAGGGAAACATGGCTTCTGTCAGACATTCGCATGATGCGGAATGAATATTAAGGAAAAGACCAGCGGCTGTCTGTGCAATATTGGGTAATTATATGCTTAATAGATACTAAATATTCCTTCAGACAATATATTATTATTCAATATATTATATTAGACAATATATAATATTATATTAGACAATATATTATATTAGACAAATATTGCTTCAAAGATACTAAATATTGCTTCAGACAAAATATGGGCATTTTCCAAAAATGTTTTCTTATGTTCTTTCGGTAATGTAAATGAAACAAATGTAAAAATTAAGTAAATAGTACATGGATAAATCTTATAAGAAACGGTAAATTAACACGAGTTTTTTAAGGTCTATGTAATGGAAAATATTGGTTATACCTAACGTAAAAAATTGAAAGTTAATATGAAGTGCATTATAATTTTGCTACCGATCTGCGAAGTCATAAAAAATAGCGAAAAAAGTAATTTTACACGTTCGCTTGCTTATGCTATATTTCGTTGTCATTCTAACATTTCTGGTTTTGAGTTGTAATATTTCTGGATCTAGAGCTTTAGAAAACGAAATCCCTCTGATTTATCAGTCTGTGCCTAAATGCACAAGACAGTTATTGTAAAGATAGATTTTAGTGTAGATAAATGTGCGATAGACTAAAATAAGATTAAATATGCTTCATTGATTTTCATGTAAAGTGCATGAAATTGGTTAAGATTCTCCTCCTTGATTTATTATTCATCATTCAGAATATAAGCAGAAATATAAATGAGATACAAATGTATCTCATTTAGAATATAAGAAAAAAATTCTTGTTCATGTTTTGTATGTTCAGAGGCTTATATGTTTTTTTTAAATCTCATATTTTCTTATTCCATTTTATATTTCGCATTTGTTGTTTATCTTTGAAAGAAGATTTTCCATGGACATTGTATAGTTCTCCTATACATTTGGAGCTAACAAAGTTGTATTACGAACTAATGTGGACAAAATCCTTAGCTATATAGGAATTATTCTGAATATTTTATGAAACTGAAATGAAAGACGCAGCCCATGCATAACAAGAATAGAGCACGTTTATCTTCGAAAGTCTTCCCCGAATGTCTCTTTTCATAGTGCTTTACGTACTTCGCCTTAATTATCAATTATTCACTATGTTCCTATGTTTCATCAAATTTGCATTCTTGTTTGAATACCTGCATTTGAATTTATTTATCTAATTTTAAAACACATAAATATTTTAATCAATGTGTGTAAAATGAAGAACACCAGCATCAATGGGTTCAAATACTCATCCTGATTTTCTTCTTCACTCGGTATTCTTTAAGCAGTAAGAATACAGCTGTTAGAAGAGAAGAATGTATCGTATACTTTGTAGAATGCCTTTTATTTAAAATTATTTTATATGATGGTCATAAGAAATTAAATGTTATACACTGACTACCAATAAGTATTTGGACACCTGTGATAGAAAAGAAAAACTAACTTTATTCAAAATCAATAGTTGGTAGAGCCTGTACGAGAGGTAATTACAGCTCGGACCCTCCGGGGCATACTTTCCACAAGTCTTTGTGTGACAGCTAGTGGTATTTTCTTCCACTCGGCTTGGAGAAGACATAGAAGTTCCTTCACCGATTTTGCACGGGTAGTGCACCCCTGAATTGGGCGATGCAACTCGTCCCAGAGGTTCTGGATAGGGTTCAGGTCTGGACTCTGGGCAGGCCAGCCCATTCGATGAACTGCATTAGCACCATACCAAGCCTTGGTTAACGTCAAAACATGACAACTGGCATTGTCGTCCTGAAAGTAACAGGGGTCCAACCCGTAAAACTGCCACAATGTAGGAAGCACATTGTCATCCAAAGTAGTGCAGTAGGCATCGGAGTTGAGCTTACCATGAATGGGGACCAAGGGTCCCAGCCCATACCAGGAGAAACACCCCCAGACCATAATTCCACCTCCGCCGAACTTGACTGTTGGCACAATGCATTCTGGCAGGAGACGTTCTCCAGGTAGAAGCCAGACTTAGATCCTGCCATCCGAACGGTAAGGGGTGAACCTTGATTCGTCACTCCAAGGAACCCATTTCCACTGATCTACGGTCAAATTTCGATGTGCTTTGCACCACATTAACCGAGCAGCGCGGTTGGACTTTGTGATCAAAGGCTTATGGGCAGCAGCACGACCATGAAAACCAAACAGATGTGCTTCCTTATGGATGGTATTCATTGAAACAATACTCCTGGATGCCTGTTGAAACTCCTCGCGGATGAGGGCCATCGGTTGGGTGCGGTTCTTCCGAATTTCTCTGGACAGCACTCGTCGGTCTCTATCTCCCAGTTTCGTTGGTCTGCCGACTCGGGGCACATTCCGACAATCACTGCTCACCTTTCACTTCTTAATCACATAGGCCACTGTCGATTTTGGGTACTTCAGATCGCTAGATATGTCTCTTAAGGATCGGCCACATTTGTGATACCCGATAATTATACATTTCTCGAAATCAGAGAGCTCCGAACTGCGAGGCATCTTGCATGCGACTAAAGTCGATGCTGTTTCCTACACGATATATACCGGCAGAGTCCGTGACGTACCTTAGGACCGCAGCTATCGTCATTTGCATAGGTGTCCAAATACTTATTGGTAGTCAGTGTATATGTTCGAAGAACTGTATGCGTCTAGTGTTTAATTAAATTAACGCTTCTATGAAAACACGGTTTTTGTTAGATTAAGTCATAATAAAATGCGTGAATTATTTTTAAAATTACCTATATATTGGTTCACTATATGACATACATGTCAATATGTTTTGTTATATATGGCACTTCTGCCTGATTTTATTTGCTAAGTATGATAGATTAAAAGTTAAATATTCTCAAAATACTCTGTTCAGTGTTAAAATAAAATAATGGCAATTTGAAATGCGTATCTTTTAACTTAAGTAAGAATGGATATGTTAAAAAGACCTTGAGACTTTTAAAAAATAAGGATGATACTAGTTGAAAAAAAATATTCCGAACTGGAAGGAAGGGGAGAAGTTTATATTTCCTAAAAAGTGATGATGATACTGGTTGAAAAAAATATTCCGAATTGGGAGAAAAGGTAGAAGTTTATATTTTCTGCTTTAATATTAATTCCATGGGTATTGCAGACTTCCTTCTTGAGTTCTCCGTCACAAATCTGGCTGTAATTCGAATTTAAAACAATATGTTACAGTGTTGATATTCTTTTTGTAGTTAAAAATAATTCGATCTCATGTACCTTGTTAAAACAGTCAAGGCTGTGATAAGTTCAAATATAGCAGCTGTTATGAGGCTATGTGGTAAATAGCGGCATCATATTAAGAATCACAGTGATGTTTTGACACGACGAAAATCATGTTTTAGCTTACGTTTAGTGAGTGGTTTAAGATAGGATGTTTACAAGATAATCCAAAATAATGTTTTAATTGTTTCAAAAGGTTAACGGATTATTTGTTAGTAATAAAACTCAGTCCTTCTGCTGAATAAAAGAGAGTGTTCTGAATATATTCTCGTAAATGTTTGTAGCATAAAATAATAAGAGCTGAAACATTTTTTGTATGTATTTCATTTAAACTGGGGTAGGAATGCTTATGTATTGGTGTAAGTAGACTTTATTTAATGAAAATTTATTACTCTTTAATTAAAAGATTTGATTCAAAGTCAAATCTACCATAAGTGTAGACATATAGACATATAGACATTAGACATATAGACAAAATGGCGCTGCGTATCTCCCGAAGTTCTACAGTAATTCTATTTAAGACAAGCAGCATCTAAAATTCTACAAGTAACGGTTCAATGATAATTCTATATTCACAATAACCAATCTAGTTTAAAAACGAATTTAATTGAATACTATAAATTCTATAATCTAAGCTAATATCTCGCCCGAAGCATTCAGACTGCGTCAAAACAAATCGATTATCAAGTTCTGAAGTTCAGACTGTTGTCATTTAGAGGCAGAGAAAAGTTTCTGTTCTAAACCGGAAAATCCAGGCCTCCGTTGGACGGTTGTCCAACATCATTTAGGAATGGGGAGGGGACTGATACTGCAGACGGTTCGACGAAAGATTTCATCTGATGTTCTGATATTCACGTCTCTTACTAATCCATCCGAACCAGGAAAGGTCTCCTCAATGCGAGCTAGTGTCCACTTCATGAGAGTCTTGTTTTCATCCTTCAGCAAAACTAGTTGAGGTTGGATTTCGTTTGATTCCATTTTGAACGGGTCCGTAAATGGTTGAGATATTTCACACTCCAACAGTTCCAGAAATTAACTCTAAGTTTTTTAATTAAGGTCCTCCTAGAAGGCAAGGACAAAGAATCTATAGAATCATTTGGTTCTGGTATCGACAAAAGTGGAGCTCCTATTACGAATTCGCCTGGAGTCAAAGGCTGAAGATCCCTTGGATCAGCCGAAATAGATGACAGAGGTCGAGAATTCAAGCAAGCTTTTGTGTAATTAATGTATAAAGCTCTTCGAAGTTTAAAATTGTAGTTTTCGCAACCTTATCAAAATTCTCTACATTGATTTTACATTAGCCTACCATAATCCGCTAAAATGTGATGAAGAAGGAGGAATGAAATTCAGTGTTATGCTTTCTTCGGAACTAAAATGTTGAATAGGATCCGACCTACAAATTCTAAGAAGGTTATCAAGTGTATTTTTCTCTCCCTTGAAGTTTGTAGTGTTATTACTGTAAACAATGGAGGGTTTGGAATGCCTGGCAATAAACCTTCTATGACATGATAGAAATGCTTCAGTAGACAAATCCTACACTATTTCTGAATGAATAGCCTTTGTACTAAAGCAAATAAATATCGCGATACATGATTTTAAAGTAACCCTATATCTTTTCAAGTTAGGCTTGGTGATAACTGGTCCTGCAGTCTAGTACTATTTTTGAGAATGGTCTGGTTGTTACTTATTTTTGAGAATGGTCTGGTTTTTGAGAATGGTCTGGTCTATCTCTAGGTAAGTTTCCCATCATTTGGTTTATGGTTTGGTTTCTTACCCGAAAGCAAGTTATGAATTTATTTATAACATGTCTAACTCTGTCTTGTCCGGAAGGTATCCAGTATAATTGTCTAATAACAGAAAGTGCTGTCTGAACGCCCGAATGAAGAGTTTTTTGTGATAATAATCTGAGTCATTTAGTAAAATGATGTCTTTTTGGTAAAAGGAGTTGATGTTTCTGAACTTCTGAAAAATTGGAGAGACTCAATCTCCCACCAGCTCGTGAAAGTTTATTACCATCGAGAAACACATTTAAAGATGAAACCTTTCTATTACTTGGAACTGATAGTCTCGAGAACAGACTTCTAATTTCAGGTTGAAACTCAGAATGTTGTATACATTTGACGAACACCTTTGTTGCATTCTGCAATTCAGAAGTACTCAAAAAAACTTTCTTTTCTTAATGGTGGATTGATTCTAGTGTTGCTCACAAACCTTAAACACCACGCAGTAGTTTTAATCAATTTGCTAAATGATGAATACATTTTAATGAACTCATTCTTAACGGAACTTCCACCTGCGACTGTAGAGTTCACCACAGCTCCCTTTCCAAGTTCAACGTTTTCATTCTCTTCGAAATATTTTACTGATTCTGTGAGTTTAGGCCACAAATAGATGCTCTGGAGTAACTAATTAGGTTCATGCCACCACTTGTCACTATTTCGTAGTTCAGCTAACGTTATTCCTTTTATAGAATTTTTCTTTGTTCCTCTGGTCAGCATGTCAGCCGGATTTTCATCTCCAGGACAATAATTCCAGAACTCATATGATGTTTATTTTAGTATATCCATTACTCGGTGTTGTATCAATGGCTTTCATTTATTTAAATCACCCTTTATTTAATGCAATATCACAGAAGAATCTGATCAAAAGTATACATTCATCTGGAGCCTCTTCTCTAATTGTTCTTTGATATTTGAGGCTTATCTTGCTCGATGAGTGCTGCCATCAACTCTAGTCTTGGAAGAGACAGCTTCTTCAATGGAGCTACTGTGATTTTGAAAATGACAAAAATACTTCCTATTTCACTGTCCTTCGTGACGTATTGCAAGTATATTACAGCTCCATATGCCTTCTGACTTGCCTCGGTGAAGCAATGCATTTGAAAATCTCTCAGTTCAGACTTATTAGTCTTTCGGAAGTAATGTATCGAAATGTTTATATTCTGATCGCTGACAGTTCATTATACCATTTTCTCATCCCGTTTTCAAAGTTCGATTGCAACGGATGATCCCAATCTATCCCAAGCTGCCAAATTTCCCGTATTAGTAATTTTGCCCTAATGGTGAATGGAATTATAAATGCTATATGATCGTAAAGCTTTCCAATGGTTTTAAGTAGTTATCTTTCTGTCAGTAGCTTTGTTTTCCCTTGAGCTTGATTAGTTAGATTTTGTGATTCTATATTTCAAAGATCTTTCTTGTAATTCCATTTATATCCCAATACCTTCCGCTCCAGATCTTTCCGGATTTCACCACTTTCATATTCGTCAAAAGCTTCCCGCTAATTCGCACAATTTGTTTTCCATTTTCTTATGTTGAAACCAGCAGCTTTCAATATACACTCGTGGACAAAATTAAGAGATGGAACACTTTTCCCCAAATATCTCGAGAAATACTTTGTAGAAATAATTGAAATTAGGTGTGGATATAGCTTATTATATGACAATAATGCGTACAAAACAAAAATGAAAATGCCATTCATTAGCATGTGTTATGGCCAAGAGTCCAATGCTGTCTAAACTTGAGCTTGAAAGATGACAGTGAAAACGTGGCTAGTATGGTGTGTGGTCGCCTCTGACAGACAGACAACATGCACAAACAGTAACCGTGCTGTTAACAAAAGAGTTCAGGAGTGCCTGTGGAAACCTCACCCACTCCTCCACCACGACAATTTTTAACTCCTAAATGGTTCTGGGTGGGGTTTGGCGTATTGTAGTAGTCCTCGCCTGAGCATCACAAGCATGTTCAATAGGACTAATGTCAAGAGGTTTGGTTCGTCAGTCCATTTGCTCAATATCTTCGTTTTCCAGATAGTCATCAACTAGGTGGCCCCAACTATGTGGTCGTGCTTTGCTGTCCATAAAAAAGAACTTAGGGCCAACAGCTGCCCTGAAAAGTAGCACATAGGGCTTTAGGATCTCCTGCCTGTACCTCTGGGCATTCACGGTACTAGTGTCAAACACATGGAGCTGTGTGCGGGAATCTTGCATGATCCCTACGCAGACCATCACTCCTTCACCACCATAATGGGCCCTTTCCATGAAGTTGCTGGGGTGGTATTAGTTTTCTCCACATCAATAATCGCCGAGAATCAGGTTGTAGACTGAATATAGACTCATTCATGAAGAGAGCCTACTGAAGCTGCGTCCAGTGCTGGTGTTATATGCACCATTGTAAACCCTATCTTCTGTGGAAAGGAGTGAGTGGGATGCAAATAGCGAGGTTTCTGGCATACAAACCTGCCTTATAGAGCCTTCTGGCAATTGTCTGGCTTGAAACTGACTTTCCTGTGGAAGTAGCGAGGTCCCGAGACAGTTGTGTGCCTGTAGACTTCCTCTAGCGCCTAGCTGAAAGTACCAAATACCGGTCATCATTGGTCGTTGGGGCGCTCGGACGACCATGTCCTGGTCTTTTGTAATCTGTTCCGCTAATTTTAAACTGATTCCACAAATTAGAGTTGACACATCCAGTTCTCTTTCAAACTGAGCTTGGGATTGCCCTGCCACAAACGCACCCATGATTCTTCATCTCGTACCTTTGTCTAAGCCAGGAGTCTCCAAACTTTTCAGCTTGCTGGCCATATTGGCTCCTTCACGAAACTTGGAGGGCCAAGATCCAACTAATTCATCATACCTCAGCGATACAACTATGACGAATAGCATACACGTTTTTAAGCGAGGCAGTAGATTTTTGTGATTGGATCTCTGTGACCTTACGGACTGATATTATTCTTATATTCCAGTTAAGGTTTTTATGACTTTAGTTAATATGCATGCAGTAGTTGTAGAATTATCAACGATTTAAAAGTTTTTTAAGTGCTACTAAGCCTAACGCAGCCGCGTTTTATATTATAAACTCTTGTTTTGTTTGAAGCTGTTTTGAGTTTTTATGTATTTTTGCCTGGCCACGAAGTTAGAACTGAATTTATTGAATGAGAAATATATCTCTAAAGAAATTCGAAAAAAAAAGGTTTAAATAAATTTAATAGGACGTATGAGGAAGTCATGTGTGTTCACATGAGATTTTTATATACAGTGTAACTGTATTTCACTCATCGTAAATTTAGAAACGGTTGTATAATGTTTATAATATGTTTTATATAGAACGTGCATGGTAGGCAACATATTTCTAAATTGGCTGTTATATAAAATAGTTAATGTACATGTTGTTTGTTACTTTGAATTTCATAAAGTAACAATCAGGGTCATTAGTTCCAATTAGGGCCGGATCATTAGTTCTCGCTGGCCAGATTCGGCCCTCGGGCCATACTTTGGAGACCCCCTGGTCTAAGCGATGATATGTACTCATTTCACTTAAAAAACAGCAAGAAACAGCAAGATTATTCAAGAAAAATAATAAAAATCACTACTGTGTTGGAGAGCGAAATGAGCTGAGTGGAATCGAATCGAACCCTAACATTCCGCGAACATCGCGCAGAGCGCGACGTGTCCGGATCAATGACACATACTGCCATAAGGGCGCATAACATGAATGCAGTCACAATAAGTAGAACGTAGAAGGGAGTACCAGTGAGTGGAGGCAAAGGGCGGCAAGAGGATCATAAAATGATCCGACATCGCAAATAAGGAAGGGCTAGAGTGTATGAAAAAGCAAGTGTAGTAAAATAACTTGGCAGTGGTTTAAAGTAAGAAAATCTTCTCATAGTGTAAAAGAATACAATGCAAAACAAGTACAATGAAAGACAAAACAAAAGGAAAAACAATATGGAAGGAAATTGTGAAAAGTGACTAGTTGATAGGAAGATCTGTCTTCTTATGGTGTGCAGCAAATGGTCTTATATCATAATCCTCTTCAAGTATTTTATAGTTGAAGAAATTAAATGAATTTAAGTATTGACATCCAAGTGCTTTATTGAAGAATTTTGTGTTTGTTTTGTTATGATAAGTTTCAATGTTGTCAAGTCTGAGATCTTCATGAAGTGTGACATTTCTGATATAGTAATGTGCATTAGTAATAATGCGAAGAAAACGATTTTGAATTTTCTCTAATTTCAGAAGATCATTTTTTGTAGCATAGGTCCATGCAGGTGAAGCATAAACTAAAACTGGCCTGATAATGGAGGTGTAAAGACGACGTTTTTTCCTAAGGTCCATACTTGAATGTTTTCCGACAATGGGAATTAGACTATTAATAACCTTATTTGCTTTGTTTCTAATCTATGGTCATTCCATTTTAATTTAGAATTAAATGTTTTATCCAAATACTTGGCAGTCTTGACTAAAGGAACAATTTCTTTGAATAGGGTAAGCTGAGGAGTAGGATTAGTCCGGGGTTTTTTCCTTCTAATGATAAGTAATTGAGATTTCGTAGTATTAATATCAATTCTCCATAAGGTGTACAATCTCTCCATATGAGATACTTGATCTTGTAATTTTTAATCGCATGGTTAACATTTGTAGATTTAGCCGTATCATCAGCATAACATCCAAGGAAGTAGTGATGGTCAAGATTTTCCTTGGGGAAATCGACGACATAGAACAAATAAAGAATAGGACTAAGGATAAATCCTTGGGGGACCCCGGCTCTAATGGTCTGATGTCTGAACAGTCATTTCCTTGGGTTACAATGAATTTCTTGTTGGAGATGACCGGCAACAATAGGAAAATAATTTCTCTGTCAATATTCAATTGAATAAGTTTATATATGAGCCCCTCGTGCCAGACGCGGTCGAAGGCTTTCGTCACGTCCAGCATGAATAAGGCAACATTTTCTCTATTATGAAAGGCTCCACCCGCGAATTCAGATAATCTAATTGTTTCGTGGTAGACAAAGATTTTCAAAAACAAACTATTCGTTAGGTAAAACAGATAAATAGGGTTGCAATCTGCGATAAATAATTCTTTCGAAAATTTTACTAAGTCCGATAAGTAAGTTTATGGGACGACACCTATCCGGCTTAATTGTATCTTTACCAGGTTTAGGTATTAATTTAATTTTTACACATTTCCACAAATCCTGAAAATAAGAACTAGTCAGACATGCATTAATTGTACTGTTAAGTTTTGTTATCGCATTTAAGGGTAAATTTCTGAGAGCAACATTTGGAATATCATCCTGTACTGGCGCATTACTGATTTTTAACAATATCTTGGACTTCATATGGACTAGCGAATTTTGGTAAATTTTTAACTGTGCGAGCCAGTCTCTGACTGTATAACAAACTTCGTAAGTGAAGTCAATATGTCAGGGTTCAGTATTAGGAGTAAACTGACTCTCTAAGTGATCAGCAAAGACTCTAGCTTTGACATCATTAGAGAGGGCTACTTCGTTATTTGTACAGAGAGGTCGATTACAACAGCACGTTTCCCTCGTTCTATTAATATAAGCCCAAAAGGTGCCAATGTTATTTTGCCAACGTTCCAATTTGAATTCTTTGAAGTGTTTTTTGATTTGTCTATTAAGTTTGTTAATTTCTTTCTTCAAGTTGGTGCTCCAGGTAAGATGACATTTCTTTCTTTTTCTGTTTCTTTCTTTAGTAAGATCTCTAATATGTGAAGGGAGAAGATCAATATTGTTTTTAGGAATACTTCGAGAAGCATTTTGCGTAGCTGTTTTGATGTTACCAGTGAGTTTTTCGACTGCAGTATTAATATAATTTTTAATATGAAGAGCACCAAGATCAAAATAATTAGTACTTAAAAGGTGATTGAAAAGTCTCCAATCGGTGGAGACTTTGTATTCACTTGGATATGGTTTACCAGTTCCTAAAGTATAGGAATATGATCCGAAGAAAGTTCGTGTTTTAAATCGAGGATCATAGGAATGTTAATAGTTGAGAAAATTAAATCCAAGATATCTTCTTTTTGTAGACTGCTTGGTCAATAAGTATATTCAACAGGTACATGTATTGAAATTGAATAATTAGTTATAAAGTTATGTAGAATTTTGCCGCTTTTCTTCGTTCTTCTGCAGCCCCAGTCTTTGTGCTTAGAATTTAAACCCTCTGCTAAAATAACGGGCTTATCTTGTGGAATAAGCTCCGACAGGACTTCATCGTTCAGATAATTGTTCGGTGGATCATATAAAGCTTTGAAATGAATATTTCCGTAGTAGGGAAGTGCAACAGAGACACTAACTAGTTCATAGTTGCAACGTCGAACTTCTTCCATAAGGCAAGACTGAAGGGAATTTCGAAAGTAGATGGCGGTACCCCCGCCTCTATGAATGAGTCGGTCACATCTATATTGTCGATAATTTGCAATTTTTAAACCAAAGCAAAGGTTTCGGTAATAAAAGCAATATCCACATCATATTCTACAAGAAAATGTTGAAGTTAGAGAGTTTACTATAGAGACTACAAGAGTTCCAAAGAGTTGCGGTTTTTTGGAAACTTCAGCCATTATTAGAAGTGGTGGAAAGTGCGTCTTGAGTATTCTTTGAAGGTTGTTGGATAATAAGTTGTAGATTGATTTCCTTAATGGCTTTTACTACCTCAACAAGTTCAATATACACTTTGCGCGCTTCTGTGATAATGTCAAAGTTTATGCCAGTGCTAAGCGCTTGCGCATAACTTTTATTTGTTATAACTCTTTCGGGATAGTATGAACTGAGCAGCTGGACGCTTACTTTTATATCTCCCGCTGTTATAGCGACGCCGCCAAGAACACGTAAACTCATCTCAGTGACACCAGCACTACAGTGATAATATATGGCAACCAGTTGTCTAGGTTTTGTCCGGTAATTTAGGAGGAATATGGGAAAATGTTTTCTACCTCTTAATTTTGTCCACCAGTATATATCTAATGTTTCATATATGAGTTCAGTTTCGTTCTCGTCTTCATCCTCACCTATTAAATTGTCTACGTATAAACATTCATTCAATAGTTTAACTGCTTTCTGATTTGTTTCTTTAAAAGTATTTATATGGTGTTTGATAGTAGCGGCAAGCAAAAATGGGTTGGAGGTAGCATTAAACAAAACAAAACGCGAGTCATCCTAAGTATTTTCATGTTAGGTTTTCCATCTTTATCTGTATCTGTTCTATTTTTTACCTTTATCTGTATTTGTCCATAAAATTCGTTCAGCCTCCCTGTCTTCAGGTGATAGAGAAATTTGGAGAATGGCTTGTTCGATGTCGGCAGTAAATGCTGTATTAAGTGTACGAAATTGTATTAATATCTCTAACAACGGTGGATTTAAATTACGACCGGAATAGAGACAATCATTTAAATAAAATTCGTTTTTCGAAGGGCTGGAGGCATCAAATACAACTCTTAAGGATTAATCAGGTCGAATAACTGGCTGCTGAGGCATGTAATAAATTCTTTCTCTTTCTTCAGAACATTGATTAATTTCCTCAGCTGTACCCATTTTTAAATGCTGTTCTATAACTGAGTGACACTGCTGATAAAGTAGTGGATTATTTCTCAATCTTTCAATCAGTTTATTAAGGCTGTAGAGTCATTAGGTTATTTGGAAGCAGGAGATGTGAAAAATGAGCAATGCCTTCGCCGGGACTCGAACCACGGACCTCTCAAATACGCGTCGAGCGTGCTGACTACTACATCACGAAGACATGCCAAGAAGGCGGGAGAAATACCTTGCGGGGTTTCACTTACTTAATTCAATGTTCAATCTTAGAACCCCACAAACACTAACAAGTGAATAATCTCTTAAGTGCGAGAACAAATTCGTAAGACTTAAGAAGGGTTAACTACCCTTTATTTCTCAGAATAAATACAATCAGTTCCTAACTCGGAACGTACACAAAGCCCCCACTTGGGTTTGAACTTAAATAATTATGAAATTAAACTAAAGTAAGCTTAACTAAAGCTATCTGAAAAATATAGTCGAAGCTATCAGGATTCTAAGTAGTTGGCCCCTAAATATAAATCAGCGAAGCCAAGCAAAGGCCTAAAGTATGGTCGAGAGTAGTATCTAAGAGAGAACGTAGCCAAAAGGCAAACGCGCGCTAGTCAGGAAAATCAGACTCTCTCTCCTGAAGTCGGTGAAACATCGACTTAAATAGTACTCTTACTCATTTGCATTCACAGCGTTTCTGAAATTACATTCTGGTAGGAAATTGTAAGCTGAAATTAGAATAACAGGAAAGAAGCTTAACTTAAAATAATCGTTAATAAAATTAGGATAAACCTCACATCCTTTTATACTCCCTCTTTTAAAGGGCGACTGGGAATTAAGGGACCTAATTGCAAAATCCTGGTGGTGAAGAATCATCACCCACCACCTTTTTTAGCTCGGGTGCCACTTGTAGAGACATTAGTTTATTTCTAAGCAGGAGAGATGAAAAATGAGCAATGCCCTCGCCGGGACTCGAAACACTGACCTCTCGAATACGCGCCGAGTGTGCTGACTACTACACCACGAAGGCATACCAAGAAGGCCGGAGAAATACCTTATAAGGCGAGCTTCTGTATTTACGTAATTCGTTTTTAATTCAGACGAATTTTTATTCCAAGGGAATGTAACCTCATGTCGCTTTTCTTTAAATTTGATAGTTCTGTTGAAATTTTTTAAAATGCCATTGTTTATTTTAGTACTTTCCCTCCGTTGTTCAATTCCCAAAACTGCTTTAACTGTGTTGAGATCAATTTATGGTCGATAATAATGTCTATGTTTAATAATTGGCCATTAGAATCAGTCTGACCTTGAATGTACTATCCAAATATTATTTCAGAAGCTATAAGTTTATTTTTAAAACGTTTAAGTCTACCTGTTATTACTTCATGATAGTAGTCTGCTCCAAGTAGAACAGCATTGCTTTCCTCACTGTATTCACAAGAATCAGCTAACTGTAATCCTATTAATTCTTTGTTAATTTTGGAAACTGAGATATCAGGAAAAGTTAAATTAGTTGCGCAAATTTGGTCACTTTCTAAAGCTTCAATTTCTATGTTTAGGGATGGTTCATTTCCGTTTTCGATTTTGACTTTCACAACAATGTAAGTTCGTGCTGCTGCCTGGTTATTCCCAAAGGCAAATATGGACAAAGTCTCTTTTGAATAACAGGTAATTTACACTTTTCAGATATGTCCCGAATTATAAAACCTCTCATCGAACCATTGTCTAATAGAATATGAACTGGTTCTAAATTATCCTTATCAGAGAATGAGCGTATCATCACAGTGAACGTTTGTAGCAATGCACTGGGGAAAGTTTCGGTGTTTAATTGGCTAGTCCGAATACCTTCTTTACGAGGCGAAATTATCGACACGACTTTGGTTTTTTTTTATTTTGTTTCGAGTTGAAAACAAATAAACCTATTGTGTTTTTTATTACATTTTTCTTTCTTTACATTCCTTTATTCTATGCTGAGGTTTAAGGTATAAAAGGCAACGAGCTTGACTTTTTAAAATGTTTCTTTTCTTATCCACGGTTTTAATTTCACAGCGCCCAGAATCGTGTAGTTCATTACAATATATGCAATTATTTCTAGCGACTGGAGCAATATATTCATAAGTTTCAGGCGAACTTTTATCAAACTGTTTATTGCGCTTGTTGTTTAGATTATCGTGAGCGGAGTGGACACGATCGTTTGATTTATGCTTTCTAGTTAAGAATCATTTCCGCTCGGTATTTTATTTTTGTTTCTCTACTGTTATTTAATTGCATAGTTCTTTTGCGGCTTTCGATTTCTTTACGAATAAATGCCATTAATTCATTAGCGTTCCTTGTTTGGTCTCTGTTTCTACTGCGACTGTATTCTAATGTAATCTCTGATGGTATTAATGTTAACAGTATTGGGTAAGGTAAACTACTGAAAATTTCTGATAGTACATCCATTGACTTAAAGCATCTGAGTTTCACACTGATCCTATAGTTTCCTGATATTTTGTATATCCCTTACATTTCCAACAGGGGAAAGATTTAACAGTTTATTGATGTGAGAATTTATTACCAAATCTTTTCTGTCAAACCTGTTAGTTAATAATTCTATACCTGAATCGCAATTCTCATTTGTAAGCGAAAAGTCAGGAAACGGCATTATAGGCTACCCCATCTAATAGTGACTATTTAAGTAAGTGAATTTATTTACTTTCGGTAAAGTGTCATTGTTATGGACAGCTGCTTCATATTGACTCCAAAAGTCCTGCCAATTGCTTGAATCACTAAAACATTTATTTATAGTCAATCTAGGTAATTTTATAGATGAAGTTTCTGCACTTCGATTCGGAAGATAATTAAAACTAGGCACACTTACTCCTTCATTAGAATTGCAGTCTCTAGTACTTTCTGATAATTCTTCTAGTCTAACAATTAGAATTATTCTTGTGTTCTAATAGATTATCATGATACTCTTCTACAGAATTTCTGCATCAAAGTTCTTTAAATCTGTCTCTTTCAGTATAGAATTATCAGTTAATTTGATATTTTCAATTTTAGTGTTCAACTGATTCAGTAATGCCTTCAAATTACTCACCGATTTATTTTCTTCAATATTCTTATCTATTTTACTGATAAGCTTTGTAATTGAGCTCTTTTGACTAGCTCTTATTTTTATCAACTTCTCCAGTTTCAATCTAAATAAAGAAAATAAATGTTCTTACCTTTTCAGATATATAGCCAATTATTTAATGGAATCCAAATAATGATACTTGCGTTTCCTTACACTAGTTCTGAGGAAATGCAACAAGGAGTGTAAATAATTATCCAAGCAAACAATATCCAAATGCAGTCAGTTTCAGCCTCATTTGAATCGAACCAACATAAATTCAAACACAAAGAAAGCGTTGAATCGAAGAATCAAAAATGTAACTTCTCGCCGATGCAACCAAATATTCGTTAGAGAAAATAGACAAAATGGCGCTGCGTATCTCTCGAAGTTCTACAGTAATTCTATTTAAGACAAGCAGCATCTAAAATTCTACAAGTAACGGTTCAATGATAATTCTATATTCACAATAACCAATCTAGTTTAAAAACGAATTTAATTGAAAACTATAAATTCTATAATCTAAGCTAATATCTCGCCCGAAGCATTCAGACTGCGTCAAAACAAATCGCACATCAAGTTCTCAAGTTCAGACTGTTGCCATTCAGAAGCATAGAAAAGTTTCTATTGAAACCAGAAAATAAGAAATTTTGTAAGTCTGTATTTATTTTTAGAAAGTGGAATTAGAAATGGAACATGAACATGTTTTATAAGCAGGATAAAAGTTAAATGTAAGGAAAAATATGTAAGTAGAAAGTGTAAAATTTACATCAATATAGACATATTTTGATGAATCGTTTGAATAAAGGTAAGATTTGTAAAAGTGAATACGTGTTGTTTTACACAGTATTAAAAAAAAATAGTACGGTCATTACTGGTTAGCGCAATACAAATTAAGAAAAAGTTCTGAGTGTCTTCGATTTAGTAATACTTGTAGTATAAAAAGGTAATAGTCCAGCAAAACTGTGCACATTGAATACGTATAGGTTTAAAATTACCCACGAAGTCCGATATGCACCTTTTCGTAGACAAAGAAATATTAAGTTAAACTTTTGGAGAAATTGAAATGTAACATCAAAAAGTAATCAAATTCGCTGAAACAACCTTATATTTGGCGTACATTTGCAAAAAACACTCAATCGATTTCGAGGGCAGCTATAGGTCCCTCCTCATCAGGAGAACAAAAATATATACCTATAGGTCAGCTCTGCCCTCGAAATCGATTGAGTGTTTTTTGTAAATGTACGCCAAATATAAGGTTGTTTCAGCGAATTTGATTGTTACATTGGCGTGGTTCTCTTCTATTGTAATCAAAAAGTAATTTAAAGCAAGGGAAAAGTTAAGCGTAAAAAAAAATTATACAAGAAAAAGAAAATTTAAAATATAAAAAAATTACATTTGTAAAAACGAAAAAAAGGAAAAAAAATAAAAGAAAATAATTTAATTTATTCACGAAGAAAAAAAAAAGGGGGAAAAAATTTAAAAGTTGCGTTTAAGTAAAAAGTAAAAAAGAAAAAATTAAACTTATGAAAATAAGTATTTCTTTTCGAATTGCTTGAATTTGCAAAATAAAAAAAATGAAAACGTGAAAGAACTTTTTTGAAATAAAAAACGAAAAGAAAAGAAAATAAACTAAAAATATAGTATATTACTTTGGTAAAAAATGGTAGTTAAACGTGAAAAATCTTTTTTAAATTAAAAAAGTGAGGTGGAAAAGTTAAACTTATGAAAACAATATTACTTTTGCAAAATAAAAAGTTTAAATGAAGAGAAAAAAGAACCCTAAGGTAAAAATATGAAAAAGAAAATTGAAAAAAAAATTGCAAAACTTAAAATTTGGAAAGAAAAGAAATTCTAAAATAAAATTTGTTTTCATATAACAAAAAGTATGGAGTGAAAATTAGTAAATTTAATTTAGTAAAAGGCGAGAAGAAAAAGAAAACAGCAGAAATTATATTTGTACCATAAGGAAAGAGGAAGGAGAAGTGAAAAATATGGAAAAGTCTTATACTAAAACCGCGAAAAAATAAATTTGAAGTAATGGATTCGCTCGCCGTCGCGGAAGCACAAATACGTGAACGCTTTGTTCACGTTAAAACAGGCTTGCCCATGCGCAGTCATCCAACCTAATGACATCATCGTTTTCGTTACCGCACAAGGTCAAAATATAGGTTTTGTAATTAAAAGTATGTCTCCCATGCGAGAGGTAATAAGTTCAAGTCCCAGCTTTTTAAATTTCATGGAAAATGTATTGCTGTTAAGATAAATAATTGAATCAATTAAAAGTAAATATGTATTAAATAATGGAAGAGACACACGCCAATGTGACAATCAAATTCGCTAACCAAACCTTGTATTTGGCGTACATTCACTAAAAACACTCAATCGATTTCGAGGGCAGCTACAGGTCCCTCCTCATCAGGAGAGCAAAATACATAAATTTTGCTCTTCTGATGAGGAGGGACCTGTAGCTGCCCTCGAAATCGATTGAGTGTTTTTAGTGAATGTACGCCAAATACAAGGTTGTGTTAGCGAATTTGAATGTATTAAATAATTTAAAATAATGACAGATTAAATAATTAAAAATAAAGACATATTGAATAATCAAAAATACTAAAGTAAAATTAATTAAACTTGATGTCATCTCAAACAGGCGGTTCAAGAGGTGATTGCCACAAAAAAGGAGAAATATCGTCGTTCCCAGGAAAATAAAAATTATCAAATATCACGTCAATCCGACACGTCTTCGTCGTTTCTGGTTGCCACGTGATCCAAGATGGCGGCTGCCACGCCCCTTTTCTGAGACGTCACTTCCGCCGCGCAGTTACCTCCCTTAATAACTGTTGATAATTTTCATTTTTTCAGTTAAAATGTCTGTAATTAATAAATGTATATTAGCAAGTTTAAAAGTCACTACGAGTTTCTGAGATATATGTGAAGAAATTATTTCTCATTATTTTCTTTGAAAATGAACTCTTAGTTCCTTTATTTTTAATTTCAGGATTGATTAGTTTAGTTAGATTTAATGTTTTATTCAATCATAAATATTTTGAAACATACATTAATTTTTTTTATTATTCTGCATCCAAGTTAGTAGATCTTTACAATCTACTTATTTGCTTTATGACAGCCAAAATTTGTACAGATATTAATAATTTTTGAGTGAAAAAAATTTTTAATTTTACCATACACGTTTCTGTTCTTTGAGATAATGGTTCGACATGCTGACTATTATATCTCAAGAGGAAGGAATGACTTTAAATTCTTTACACTTCTCCCACCTAAAGGGCGACTGTAGAAAGAGGAAACTCTAATCCGACCAGTCCACAAATGATCATCCACTAGTTTTAATTCGAGAGCCACCAATTTTAATTCGAGATGTTATGAGTTTTGAATAGGAATTTAATGAAGCAACTCTTGTACCCACACCAGAAATCGAACCCAGAATTTTGTATTACAGGATCGATATGCCGATCCAGTATACAGCTCAAAAGTTCGGGAAGAATATCTTAATTCCTCATGAAATACTTTAAAATGGTCAATTTGAAACTTAAAATAACAAATTTTTTTCTTTCTTAATATACACTAAGAAATTTACGAGTCATTTCAAAATTTCAAAGTATCTTGATGGTAACTAAAAAAGCAAAGTGTAGCATCAACTTAAGAGGATTTTTAAAAAGAAATGGCTATGCCTTCTTTAGGTTACATACAAAGGAAACCACAAATACACCGATGTAGTCAGCCCTTTCGCCTGGAATCGAACCCATGTCGAACTACCAGCGTTCAGCCACTTTACCACTTGACTGATGGTCAGCAAGTGGACAGACAGAGCAATGAATAAAAATTTAATCTTCTGTTACGCTATATAGAGAACTGTGTAATGAATAACTGGAAGCAATAGAATTTTGCGATAAATTGTAAACCTAATGCATCTAAAAGACTCGACGTGTCTTTCATATCTGAGAGTCAAGTATTTGTTTAAACATACAGAAATGCCTTTGTTCGGCACTTTCTAGAGGAAAAAAATGTAAATATTTTTCTGGCTATTTTCTAAAAATTTGTTTGCTTAATGAAGAGGAAACTATTTTCCAGTTCCTTGTTAATGTATGGGCAATATGCTCACTGCGCGATGACCACTCATTTTAGAAGCCCATATTTATCAAACTTACTATTATTGTTGAGACAGCTGATATACATAAAAGCCAGAAGGCAGCACATCAAATGTCTGTGGAACTTTGATCTGTTAAGACTGCACTGCTAATTTCGACAAAGAAAGGAAATACCAGGAGCAACATAAAGAAACATTCGGTGGTCGAAGAATGAGGAGCATCAAACTCTCAGATGCATGAGAATGTCTTTTACGAACAACGAGAAGAAAAGCAAAAAGACAAATGCATTTTAAGCTAAGAAAAGAAGATACGCTGCTCGACATTGGAAATGCAACACCAAGAAGGAGTGGTCAGAAATTTATGCAAATTTTAGAGTAGACGCACGTCACTGAGTTATACGAATGATGTGAAATGCGCAGCTCTCCGACGCACGTGAAGTAAGATATAAGTGAAGGAATGTGAAGAATGGGCAATATTCGTGTCGTTATTTTTGCCAGATGAATTATCGAAAAAAGTTGCTTTTTGTCCCGGAGGATACGTGTAATAGGAGAGCATGCCAGGCCGCCGTCAACGAAGGCACTTCCAGAAGAGAGACGATTTTACGAGGAGTGTGGTGATCGGACTGAGAAGGGCGGGTTTGTCCTTACGTCAAATCGCAGCTGATACCCACATGGATGCGAGCACAGTGCATCGGCTCGGCTATGGCGAACATGGTTGGAACAAGGAATGTGGGAAGAAGGAGGGGTGCAGGTGCAGCCAGAGTGACGTCAGCATGCGTGGATCGACGCATCCGCCGACAAGCTGTGGCGGTCCCGCAAGTCACTTGTACCGCGATTCTGCAGCATGTGCAAGATACCCTGGATGTTCCCGTGTCGACGAGATCCATTTCCCGTTGATTGGTTGAACGTGGCCTGCACTCACGGCGTCCGTTAAGAAGACTGCCATTGACCCCACAGCATAGACGCCAACGTTTAGAATGGTACCGGACTGGAGAGATATGGATGACAGAATGGCGGAACGTCGTGTTCTCAGATGAGTCACGCTTCCGTTTATCCAGTGACAGTCGCCGCATATGTGTGTGGCGTCGACATAGAGACAAATCTAATCCGGCAGTAACTGTGGAACGCCCCACCGCGCGACAACGGGGCATAATGGTTTGGAGCGCTATTGCCTACGATTCCAGGTCACCTCTAGTTCGTATTCAGGGCACTATGACGGCCCAACGATACTTGGATAATGTACCGCGGCCGGTGGAAACCCCCTACATTCAGGGGTTGCCTAATGCAATTTTTCAGC
>KK122182.1:184711-197630 GCA_000611955.2 Stegodyphus mimosarum
CCTACTGAGCACGCCGTTCTCGCTCTGTATTCTGATTATCATTTTTAAATAAAGATAGCTTATTGCTGCTTGCTGTCTCTGTCTTTTTTCCAAATTTCATCACTTTCTGACCACTCCTTCTTGGTGTTGCATTTCCAATGTCAAGCAGTGGCTCAAAACTGTAGTCCATACGAATAGTGTAATGCGCATTTCAGTAAAATCGAACTAAATGCGTAACATATAACATGGAAGCATGCAATGTTTTACTTAAATTATGGGTCTCATAATGTACTTGAAGTACTTTCTTTGTATGTTTGCCGTTGTCATCTTCAAGTATGGATACGCCATGCTGCAAATTCAGTTTAGTTTTACACGTAGAATCCAAAGCAATGAATATCCGATTTTCGTAGTACTGTAATGTTAGATATCAATTTTTGAATTATAAATATTTGATCATAAAATATAATGGATAAAATAAAATCAGTGTGGGCTTTGAAGCAAAATCTTGGATGCTGTTTTAATTTTAATATGTTTCACACCTTCTTTTCTTTTCCCCTTCTCTACCCCGCTCTAATTTCCCTGAGCCTCTAATTCTGAAAGTCACAAAGTTACTTTCTTATGCAAGGGGTGATTTATCTTAGGCGGAAGAAATGTATCACGTAAAAAGTGCATGTGTTGTTTATTTTTTTCAAATTATGCTTGCAGCGTATCTGATATCAAAATGTGTAATTTAGCCGCAGAATTTAATGGTTATAACAAATAGGTTGAAACATTCTGAGCTAGAATTTGAAACGCAATGTCTAGAACGCAAAAAGCAAGACTATGTATTCTCAAATCAGTCCGAATGTACAAACATAAAACTACTAGAAATAAATAAGAATTTTCGTTTTAGCAGTTATAATGTATTTAAAATGTACAGGCGTCAGGTTTTTGTTTCTGAGCGGGAGACGTGAAAAACGTCCAAAGCCCTCGCAGGGACTCTGGGCTTTCCAATTGCCAGCCGGACATGTTTTCCAATTAACTATGAAAGCACACGGTAAGGATGGAGAAAATGCCTCACAGAAATATTTGATGATTACTTTAAAAATATTTTAAAAAGGTTTAAATTAAGGCACATTCTTAATTTAAAAAAGCATAAAATAAAATATAATCTAAATGAAAAGATTCTAAATAAAATAAAATAATAATAATAATAATAAAACTCTAACCCAACTAAAATAAAATACAATAATATCTTTTTAAAATAATTTTCATGCAGATTTTTGCATCCCTTACCAAGAATTTTTTTCTATATGTTTTTTATATATAACTCAGGTAGAAAAATTGAATCCAATATTTCCTGGGATCCAGCATAGTTATATTTTCATTATCGCAAGGAGTAGATATTGGGATTATACAACTTCTTTCAAAATGAAGCATCCTAGGAAATAATGTCTATGATAATCTTCGCCATTTTAAATTTCATTTTTCGACCAGAGAAGGAGCTGTGATTTCTCTGTCCAAAGAAATATTGATTTTGAAAGACATTAAAAGTACAGTCATATATTATATTTCTTTTCTAAGTAGTATCAAATTAGAAAACTGTACCACATTCAGATCACCCTTATAAAAATCGGATATTCTTCTTCAGACTAAGATAAGTAGTTTCTATCAAATAAAACTTGTATGGCAATTACTATATTATTTTGTTACCAAGCGCAGCAGAAGTTGCCATCTCTTTAATCTGTATTATTCATCAATTCTTGCTACAACCATTTCCCGGTACTGAAATACGAGAAACATTCTGATAATCATTGTGAAATCGTCACAGAATGCTTTGACGTGTTTATATTTTGTTCATTCCCTTCGACTAGTATGTTTAGAGTCAAATATGGGCAAGATTTTTCTCTTGTATACAGTCGGGTAATACTTAGGTGCTTTATTTAGAGTCAGGGTGAGTATATGCATTTTTATGCTTATTACGATTCTTTTCCATATTGCTAATTATAGAAATGATTAGTAATAATAAAAAATTCTTTCTTTTATTGAAATTTATTAAAGATGAAATGTTTTTAAATCATTGATCGTGAATTAATAAATTTGTTAAACAATTTCTATAAGTTAAAGAATACTTTCCTTGTTACTATTGAAAAATTATAATAAAAATAATTTAGCTCATTTTGTATTTTTCAAAATAAGTGAGGTGGAATAGAAGGTGATAAATATGAGTAAATATGACTCTTTTAAAATGAAAGAACTGAAAAGACATAGAGTTGTGCGTAATTGAAACGCATTAACATAACCACTAACTTTTATACCAGAAGGTAAACAGAAAGTAAGCACAAAGACAGAAGATCTAAAACATTTAAAGAGTCATCAGGTCATCATCTAAAGAGTTTAATTACTATGAATTATATTACTCAAAAATATTGAACTAGGGCATCCTTAAATATGCTACCATAGGCAAATTCCATTAAATCAAAGTAATGAA
The DNA here is from genome assembly GCA_000611955.2 of Stegodyphus mimosarum. Classification (NCBI taxonomy): domain Eukaryota; kingdom Metazoa; phylum Arthropoda; class Arachnida; order Araneae; family Eresidae; genus Stegodyphus; species Stegodyphus mimosarum. Next base: position 187,161 of record KK122182.1, read on the forward strand.
GATTTGGAATCATATGTCTCAAACTAATGAAGATTTAGAATCATGTATTTATTTATAACTTTTTAGCTTTAAAAATTATCTTTCTTAAAACTTTCTATTTCAAATTTAGAATATATCATGGATGAGAAAATATGGATTTGAGTTTGAATTTGAATTGCGTAATACACTAAAATGCAGAAAAGATGAGTTGAACGTACTTTTGGTAGTTTAAACTATAGGTTATGTTTGCGTTCCTTTACTCGTTTTAGGAGTAAAACCAATTTCAGTTTGGAGAAATTTCCAAAATCATTGTAGCTCTTTCATGATATTTACATGGATGATTGTAACATTCTCGACTCATGAATTAAAAAAATACCGTACACTCTGCGAGCAAATATTTTAGAACTGGTGCGGGAACATGATTCAACAGTTTGTGAAGGTCAGATCGTGCACTTGCACTATGTGAAGAGTAATTTGGCACATTGACAAAATTTAATAAGTAGGTCTCTTTGTGTTCTGAATTTTAATCATTTAAGTGTTACAGTTTCATACTGCAAGGTAAAAAGATACTGAAAGAAAAAAAAGTACCTAAAGTAGAAATACAGAATTTTGTAGTGAGAAAGTATTTCGCATACAAGCCGCCCAAGGACAGAAAGCAACAGCTTTATTGCCTCATAAAGATGCAAGATTTAGTTCTTTGTAGAAGGAGTTATAAGAATGTTTAATTTATTAAGGGAAGCAAGAAAGGAATTTTTTGATGAGTATTATGAAAGATTCTCAACATCATATATCATCTCAGACTTTAAGAGGCAACAAAAGACACTTGAAGGTTCTTTAAACTGCCAAAGAAAACTGCATGCTGTTAATCTACTGAACACATACGCCGCTGAAAAACTTTACCCAATCTAAAGCTGTTCGTAAAATTTCTCTGCAAGTCGTGTTTTCGAATAAATAACTCTGCTTCCGTGTCATTTTTTTTTCTCCCATGAAAATGACATTAAAATGATTAAAATTCGGAGCATACCTGGAACTGGCTGTTTCTTTTTCAATTTCTCCTAAATTAATCCATACACTATTCACGTTCAAGATGTGACCTTCACAAGTTGTTGAAGTACCTTGCCACACAAGTTTACAAAATTCTTGCTTAGGAATGATTCAATACTCATACTTCGGAATCTTTACTAAGCTTTTCTTTGTTTACTTTCTTAAAGGCGCGACTAGAATGATTTCGGAAAATTGCAGTATAAGGCAACCAGCATCAATAAAAACAAAACCTGTAGTTCGTTTACAATAAAAACAATTCCCGTAGTTCGTTCGTAGGCGAACCATTGGCCAAGTAGTTGGAGCTTCGAAACTTTTAATTATATTTTCCTAGATTCCACTTTGGCAGTGCACAGGACTAGCTGTTTGGGTATTTTATTTGTTTTCTCATGTGTTTGGAAAATATGACTTATTTTCCTTAAAAAGCCATTTTGAGCGCATCTTTCCTTCGGCAAACAGTTCGCAGGAGTTTATCTTAATTAAATAAAAAAATCTTTCACAATGAAATGAATACATCTCGCCTTTTTGCTTTCGTCATACATTTCATTAAACCTGTTTCTTATTTTTTTCGATACTGCTTTACTTCAAATCATTTAAGACTTCTGAAAAGAAAATCTACTGCCTTTTACTACCGTTGCTAACAGAAGCGAAGGGTTTATAAGAACTCTAGGCATTTACATATCACAGTTAGAAAACTGTAATGTATTCTTGCATCAAAATATTTAGACAGGAAGAAAATGTATTGCAACAAAACTTTTCAGAGCAAAATAGTAAGAAACCGAGGCACTGTGTAATTTAGAGCCTGAAAAATGAACCATAGTGAGCAAACAGAATTAAAAACATATTAATGCCAATTTAAATTTGATTTTAACCTGCCAAAAACACAAATTTGCTGGAGTTCTTTTGCAGAAAGTGTAAAACGTTTTTCTTCATTCTCAGGATAGAAGGCTGTGAAAGTCAGAGTATCCTGTTTCTTTTAAATACCATACTTCGCAACTGAGAAAATAAAAGCAAATTAAAGGTAACTGACTATCTCAGGATAAAACTCTCATCTGAAGGTTGAGAGGACATCAATATCTGTACCTTGAGAGAAAAATAAATTCGCATTCAAATTTAAGAAGAAAATATCGAAATGTATTTTATCCTTCCTTCCAGCATGCTTTCGGGGTGTAACTGTAGCACACTCGGCGCGTATTCCAGAGATCCAGGTTTTAGTCCGTCTGAAAGGATTGCACATTTTTAACATCCCCTGCTTCGTTAAACCTAGTGACTCTACAACTTGACTTCGTCTCGGATTTGTATATTTGGAAGAATGGCAACATGGTATATGTTTGTTACATCAACCAATGCCAAGAACCACAACAAATGTACTGTACAAGGAAAGGTTGCATTTTCAATTACAGTACTCTGATACTGTTTTTCTCTTTTATTTTCAATATGGTGTTCAGGTAGCTTCTTAATAAGAATTGTAAGAAATGCCTGAAAGAGCTTCAGCTTCCGATGCTTTAGAAGTGATCAAAGGAGGTTTGCAAGTATTGATTTCATACAGTCCATGAATACCTTACTTTAGCATCCAACTGAATATCGTGTCAGACTCGGATATGGCACTATCAGGAAATGCATGAAAAATTACGGTTTACGATTTTGACAATAAAAATCACAGGATTTTATGCGTAATGGACTAACGCAAATCTTTATTTCCAGTGTTTATGATATATTAAAAAAGGCGGATTAAATTAGAAATTAGTATAAATTTTCATTACAGTAAGACGTTTTCTTATGTCTTTGGCATGAAATTTAAGCAGTGTTGTTCATTTTATCAATTCTGATTATTATTTATTCCATATTTTAGATTTTGATGAAATTTCGCTTTTAGTAACAGTTATTTAAAGTCTCGTAATACAATGATTTTTATACTATGTCTATAATATCCAGAATATACAAAATTTGGGGTATTATAAAAACATTTAAGGTGGATGTAAATAAAGTGTAGACAAAAATAAAAATACTTCATCGTCACTCTCTTACAGTAAAGTATTGCTATTTAACAAATTAAAAACTATTTGTGTTACATAATATTTGCTACATCTTGATTTATAAGATGCGCAACTGGAAAATTCCACGATTAAAGCCGCATTAGTCAAATTTGTGACATAACAATTTCTCATATGACATGGCATTTTTTAAACTTTGAATTACTTAATCTATCCTCAATCCGCTGTTCTGTTTCTGAATTCTGAAATAAGAATTTCATCCAACTGCTCACAATGTTTTATTATAATACGTATTCCTTTACAGTCCAACGTAAAGCAGAGATTTGTGAAATTTCTTACTCAACGCATAGATGCCTTTCAATGCCAACACTAATGCGAATTCTAGAAGGGGTTTCGTACTCGTTGCTGGGCTGAAAATAACTAAGCTTTGATGTCATTTAATTTTTTGTTCATGGAAAACAACTGGAAATCTATCTAATGATCCACATAAATTTTATATTAATATACTTTGCATTTAATTTTTGAAGCGAAAACTGCTTGGTTTCAGCGTTTCTTCATTAGTGTACGAATATGCTATAATTAAAGGGACTGAACATTTGAAAATTTCGAAAGAGCAATTAACACTTTAATAAAAGAATTTAATTAAAATGTTTTTGGAGTTGCAAGTGAAGGTGTTCTGCAGAAAATAATTTACTTAAAAAAAGTTTAAATTACTTAATAGTTCCTCCTCAAGATTCTACTGAAATTTCAGAATTATAGAAATTATTAAGATCAGTTTAATTCTAAGTGTTAAATTATGTACTAAAGAAAAATTATTAATTTATGAGTTTTTTTCATTATATAAGTGCATCAGATAGTTTTAATTTTAGGATTATGTAAGTGTTAGGAGCAGTTTCGAAATTGTTTTCGTTATTTATTGAGATGCATTTGTTATTAATGTATCGAAATTCATTGCAATGCATCTAAATTTTGTTTTAATATTAACTGTCTGTCTCTCTCTCTATATATATATCTATATATATATATAAATATATCTGGGATTATAATTAAGAGAAAATGAAAACTTAAAAAAAGTAACAGAACTTTTTAAACGCTCATCAAGCGGCAGCAATTAAAAAGAATGTTGATATGCAAATGCAAATTTTCTAAGCATAAGAGAATTTAATGTAATGAATTTTTTCTTATTCTGAGTATGTGGAGCAAAAGATTAAAAGTACAAATGTAGAAATATATAGTTAAAAATAAAAAAAATAAGTCATGAATTTATTTCATTTGATTAAAATTGTGCGCGAAATTGAGTTGAAAAAAAGTTAAGTCTTACATGTGCCTTTTCAAGAGGCGTGCAAGACGTGCAACGTGGGCATTTCATTGTTCATTGTTTCTTTTACTATATAGTGTTGCTCGAGACTCCATCTCGATACCTATGAGCACACTGTATAATGTTTACAGTGCTTTCCTATTTTTTTTATTTTTTTAGGGATTAAATTATACTTATTGTTTTCATGCCTAATTACAAGTTTTTTTTTACAAATTTAATATATTATTACTCTTGAACTAAACGAGGTAATTTCATAACATTAAATATTTTCATTTTTGACTCATTTAGAAAACACGTATTTACCTACTCGCGCGCGCGTAGAAACACACACACGCGCACATTTACATATTTGCTTTTATCTGTCTTTGAAGGTGTTATCTTAAAGACTGTTATTGAAAGATAATTTGATTGGATAAATTCCTGAATTCATTATGACATTTTAGCTGTTGTATGATTACAAACCAATAATTATAGTTTAAGTAAACGCAAAACTATGTTAATGAAAGAAGCATCACTCTACAGAAGATTTAACTCCATCTAATTGCAAGAGGATAAGAAAATTAAATTATATTTAGATATGAAACAGAAAGAAATGCATTTCTGTGTAACCATGTCCATATCATAGAATGAAAACACTAAATAATTTTCTTTTTATTTTATTTATTTGTACAGGTTTTGCTGTTTTTCGACCTAAACACACTTTTAAATTATAAGATTAAATTATCAAATATTATATTAAAATTACCAGATAGTATTATTAAATTAAAATTATTAGACGTTAGAGAAAACATTAGATTAGCATTTAATACCATGCATTTTTTCATTCAGAAAATAAAAAAAAAGCCTCAGATTTTGTATTTTAGGTATGAGTAGTTTCTAATATTCCATCAGCATAATGATTATAATTTCTCCCAAAAGTTTAATTTTTTTCATTTTTTTTCTTATTTACTTTCTCTTTTATGTAACTTCAGATTCCTATAAGTATAGTAACTTCGCATTAAAAATATTTTGGCCTAGCAAAAGTATTTATTGTGAATGTTTCTTTATTTAAGAAAAGTATTTATGCACAAAAGGGAAACGATTTCTCTCTTTTAAAAGAAAAGATGTCGTTGTTTCAAATAAAAATTTATTGTATCTTGGTCTAGAAATAACAAATTTTAGAAATTTAGCAAATATTATACTTTGATTAGTATTTATGAAAATTAATCTTTTGAAAAGATAAAATATAATAAATGTCTTTTTTATAAGCTATTGTTATTTTTCTAATAATAATTCAGTTATCTACATTACCAAGCAATTATCTGCGCTTAAAAAAGAAGTAATCCAACTTGTAAATTTTACAATAAGTCATTCATTTTCAGATTCAACTTAAAATTTCCCAAATGTGTCACATTTTTACGCATATCTATCTATTACAGGTGTTTTTCAGAGTCCCACGATCTATATCATGCCGCAAAAATTGCGCATAATTACGTGTAGATAATTTTTTGTGTACATTTTGAATATTTTTGCTTGGTTGCTTTGTGATCAGACAAAAAGCTCTGCTCCACACTCACCTGTATAATCCACATACTTTAGAAACATATTTATAAAGAATGAGATTTTACTCACGCAATTATCTTGTGCTGAACCATTGAACTGCATGTTCTTTTTATCTCCTTTTTTTTCCATATTATCGACTCCTTATCGTAAAATTTATCTATCGGAGAGCGCTAATTACTGTTATTGCAATCACAAATTTCACTAACTAGACAGTCAATGTTTGAAAGTATTATTTTAAAACTACTCATGAAATAGAATCCAAAGTGCCAGCGGGAAGGTCCAGGATAGGTGAAGAAAAGCTCAAATGGGCCTACAGAATAAAAGAGCTCATGTCGCAAAGTGTCTATCTCAGCAAGCTTAAGCTTTCTTTGTAATTCTCCTTCCCTTCCTACGGTTTCTGTGCCAACAATTCCTTAAAGTGTAAATAAAGGAAAGACATGGGGCAGAGGCTGTGGGGCTCGGTTGTTTTTTGTTGATATTTTTTAGACGTTGCTCTTTGTTTATTTTAGTTCTGATTCCTTAGCATGGCTGAAATAAGATTCTAAATTGGACGTCGGGATTTTGCAGTACTTAACAAATTTGTTGTTCTCGGCTACGTTATTTTTGGTTTACGAAGGAATTTTCCTAGTATTGGACATTACTAATGCCATAGTCATCAAGTGGAAAGGGAAAAACAATAACGTGAGAATACATAAGGTTGATTTTTTTTATTTATAAGAATACTTTCATAATAAAGAGTTCAAATGATTTCATTTCTTTCATTCTTTTTCTTTATTCCTTTCTATAATAAATTTATGAATAAATTAAGTCGTCACACGGAGCTCTTAAATCTCTTTTGTAACATGTAACGAAACGAGAATCATTTTTCTTACAAAGCGGATATTTTGAGATCGTTAAAATATTTTTAACAGAGAATATAGAAAGGTTTTCCAGGATTCTTTTATATTAATGACTACTTTACTGACTACCATTTTATTCATTTCCCATATTTCAAAATTATTTATAAAAATTGCGAAACAAAACTCTACATTGAAGTTGAAGGTAGTTTTCGGACCATCCCCTATCAATAGGAAAGCCTATTGCATTAAATATTGTTGCGAAAAATTCGGCGGTTGCGCCTGTATGTAAGCTTTCCGGCATAGCACTAGGGTTGCCATAAAATAGTGTATGGTAGGGTTGCCAGATTGGCGACTATATCGCCCATTTGGCGACCAAATCGGCGATATCCCATGGTCCAATCAGGAAGCTTCTAGAATAACTTCCTGTCGAGATATTTCTCGAAACCTGTGAGACCTAAGGAAAAACTATATAAACCCTTGCGTTACCATGGTCCAAGGAAGCTTCTAGAATAACTTCCTGTCGAGATATTTCTCGAAACCTGTGAGACCTAAGGAAAAACTATATAAACCCTTGCGTTTCTGAGAGCCAGTAGTGTGATTAGTTGTGAGAATTGTGAGAATAGCTGCTTACTGTGAGTGCTAAGCTACGCGAGAGTTTTGTGAACGGAAAGCGATCGAGATAGTGCTTTGCCGTGAAGCTACCTTTACAGTATAGCTTGACAGTGTATTGGTGATTGTTCCACGGTGTTTATTGGAAGTTTTGTGTTGCCGTAAAGCTACCTTTACAGTTACAGCCTGAAGCTGTGTTGCTGATTGTTTCAGCGTATTTATTGTAGATTTTCGACGCTTTTAAAGGTAATTTTGGAACTCTGCTGTAAATAGTGATTCCTGTAAATAAATTGTGCTTTTTATTGTTCTGCATCGTATTTTCATCGGATACTCTCAAATCCACGAACTCGTATAAACGCAACCAGGAGTGGGGTTTGAGAGTGAATGCCCGTCATCCGTCTACAGGAGAAAATGAAGGCGGAGGAAATGAAAGCTTTGATGGACATGTTAGCAGCTCTGAAAGCTGGACAAGAAGAGATGAAACAAGCTCTGAAAGCCGGACAAGACGAGATAATAGCCGGATATGATGAGATAAGAATTGGCTATGAAGAGATGATAGCTGACATGAAGGCCGAGCGCAAAAAAAGGGAAGTCGGTCGAGAGAAAGTACGAGAGCAACTCCAACAGATGGAGAAGGAGCTTGCAGAAGAAACTGGAGCCATAAAAGAAGATGCGAAAGTGCCAAAATTTGCGTCTGAAGAATCAAAGTAAGGAGAAATAAGGGGAATAGCTAATCAACTGCCTGAGGAAAATCAAGAAATGATGAATGAAACATCTAACGGGGTTAAAGGAAAAGAAGGAAAGCATGAAGAAATAAAAGACGGGAAAGAGGCTTTTGATTCTCAAGTGCCTGAAGTAGAGACAGAAGAAAATGAAAATGCGACTATCGAGATCATAGAAATTGATAATGAAGTTACGAAGTCGCAGATAGCAAACATTGAACGATCTGATGAGATGTGTTCACATGTTCACATCACATGTTTATGTGATGCTGAGATGGAAGAAGCTGATGTACAATTTACGCGGAGTGCTCAAGCATTGCAAGAAAATTTACCCACTTCGCAATCCATGTGCGTGTCTCATAGTGCAGATTGTGCAGACAAGGACCTGATTCTAAACCTGGATACTTCTGCTTGTAAAGGATCGGATTCTATTCATGGTCTTGGTGCAAACTTCGGAATTGGGTCCCAGGAAACGGAAAAAAATAAGCATGTAGCAACTACTAAAGTTACCAAGGTGAACTGCACACACGATGCGAATAAACTAACAGATTGTGCAGACAAGGACCTGATTCTAAACCTGGATACTTCTGCTTGTAAAGGATCGGATTCTATTCATGGTCTTGGTGTAAACATCGGAACTGGCTTTCAGGAAATAGAGGTAAATAAGCAAGTACCTTCTGCTGTAAGTATCGAGGTGAACTGTACACACGATGCGAATAAACTCCAGGATGGTGAACAAACTGTTTCATATCTTGTTGTGGAAGAAACGTCTGAAAGGACTGAATCTTCAGACTCTGGTATGAAAAACAGAAATACACCTGAGAACTGCAGTGGAAAAGTATTTGACCCGGGTATTGTTCAAGAGCAGAAGCTAAGTACGGTTTGGGGAATCCTAGTATCCGACAAGTAACATCTTCAACAGCATCGGAGCCAGATCCGTGGAGTCATGAAAAAGTTAGAGAAGACCAGTTGGCGGATCCTAACATTAAGCCAATAATAGAGCTGAAGGAATCATCGGTTACAAAACCCAAGTGGCAGGACGTTTCCATCTTCAATCATATGACTAAAAGGTACTGGGCTCTCTGGCACTCACTTCACCTTCGAAATGAAGTCTTATATCGACTGTGGGAAAGCGACAATGGAACTAATAAAAGATGGCAGCTGCTGCTTCCTCAAAACCGAATGCCTGATGTCCTGAAGGAAATACACAGCAGCCCAACGGGAGGGCATTTCGGCTATATGAAGACATTAAACAAAGTTCGAGAGCGCTTCTTTTGGAGTTCCGCAAGAAACGACGTTGAGAAATGGTGCCGGTCTTGCGATGCCTGCGCAGCCAAGAAAGGACCGAAGGAACGCTGTCGCGGAAGACTGCAGCGATACAACGTTGGAGCGCCTTTCGAGCGAATTGCCCTTGATATACTGGGACCTCTCCCATGGACTAAAGATGGAACAACAACAACAGATACATTCTAGTTGTCATGGATTATTTTACGAAGTGGCCTGAAGCATACCCAATTCCAGACCAAGAGGCTGTCACTACGGCTGAAGTCCTGTTGCAGAACTGGGTTTCTAGATTTGGAACTCCCCTCCAGATTCATACCGACCAAGGCAGGAACTTCACTTCGGCTGTGTTCAAAGGACTGTGCGACTTATTGGAAATAAAGAAAACACAGACCACCCCGTTACATCCGCAGTCTGACGGCATGGTGGAGAGATTTAACCGCACAATCTTGAACCACCTATCGCTTATGGTTTCCAAGAACCAAGAAGACTGGGATCGTAAGCTGCCCCTGTTCCTGCTTGCTTACCGTAGTGCCGTCCACGAGAGTACCGGCTATTCCCCTTCTCAAATGCTCTTCGGTCGTGATCTCCGTCTTCCGAGTGACCTGCTTTTCGGCCGTCCTCCGGATCTACAGTCCTCTCCTGAGGAGTACGTTCAAGATCTCCAAGCCCGGTTGGAAACGATGCACAGGTTTGCTCGAGAGCGAATTAACATATCGACGGACAGGATGAAGAAGAGGTACGACGCAAGAGCGACCGAACATAAGTTCCAGGAAAATGACAAGGTTTGGCTGTGGAATCCGAGCCGTCGTAAGGGCATTTCTCCCAAACTGCAATCGCATTGGGAAGGTCCCTACACAGTCCTCAACAGACTGAATGACGTCGTAATACGGATTCGTAAGTCTCCCAATTCCAAACCTAAGACTGTACTTTATGATAGGTTAGCTCCATACTATGGCCATAGTAATTAGTGATGGTTATTTTTTGTTATGGGTACCGCGTATTTCGTAATGGTTTTATGTTTAATTGTATGACTTATGCATAGTTGCTTGTACATAGATCTTTGTAATTAGTGTAAATGTTTTTGTTATTTGTAAATACTGTAAATATTTGCAAATTTTGTTATTATTGTAATTTATTTGTTT
>KK122182.1:197908-214928 GCA_000611955.2 Stegodyphus mimosarum
GCTGCTTACTGTGAGTGCTAAGCTACGCGAGAGTTTTGTGAACGGAAAGCGATCGAGATAGTGCTTTGCCGTGAAGCTACCTTTACAGTATAGCTTGACAGTGTATTGGTGATTGTTCCACGGTGTTTATTAAAAGTTTTGTGTTGCCGTGAAGCTACCTTTACAGTTACAGCCTGAAGCTGTGTTGCTGATTGTTTCAGCGTATTTATTGTAGATTTTCGACGCTTTTAAAGGTAATTTTGGAACTGTGCTGTAAATAGTGATTCTTGTAAATAAATTGTGCTTTTTATTGTTCTGCATCGTGTTTTCATCGGATACTCTCAAATCCACGAACCCGTATAACGCAACAATATAAAATCTACATCTGAAACTTACAGTAGTATAGCATAAAGGCTTTAAAAGTAGCAAACTAGTAACTAAATAGATAGGATTTAAGTAAATACGTTTTTTAAACTAAATAGATAGGCAAAAGACATAAAGCGAAATGACATATCTTAGGTATTTTTAATGTAACAGCTAAGAATACAAAAAGTACAAAGCAAATCTGCTCTTTGAAAGATTTGAATGTGCGTTGCAAGATTCGCTCGATATTAGTAAAAGTTTTAAGTAAAATAACGCCAAATTAAGTCAAAATTTTGTTTTTAATTTCGGCATTTATATCTTCCTTACATAAAAGCCGAGACTCTCGAAACATTTCTTCCGACCTGCCAGGTCTTGAATTACGGCAGAAAAACGAGTCATCTACTGCTGAAAACCTCTGTAGGCTAAATGGAAAATTCCATCTAAAATTCACAGACGCAGAACTTCTCTGTTTGGGGGTTCTGAAAAGATTTAGGACAGCTTTCGGTTCGGCTGAAACAGTCCAACCTTTCTGCAGGTGTTAAGTGCTAGGAAGATTAATTTTGATGAAAAGGTATGGTAAAACCGGGACCACTATGAATTATATTATTGTATTTCTGAAGCAATGGCAAAGCATACGAAGCTATCTGCCTAGTGAAGGGATGCCTTCGTGCGGGACTTCCTAAGGGAATTAGGGTTCGTATTCAGATTACACATAAACAAAACCAAAAAAAAATGCTCATGCAACCATCTCATTCGTCAACATTCGAACACGGTATTAAATACTAACGCTGAGTGGTCTTATGCGCTCGGATACTAGCGAGCCCAGACCGCAACGGAAGAAACGTCTTAAAAGTTTAAGTTCTTAATTCATAAAATAATTACTTATTATAATAATAATTGGTAGACAAAGGGAAAAAATATCCTTTAAATTCACTCATCTTGCTTTAAATCCTTAATTCATTCTTCTTCCTTTAAATTCTTAATTCATTCACCTTCTTTTTACATTTAAATTAGAATGTCGATTGAGTTATTTAAAAAGTTATAACTAACGGAATTCATCGGCGTTTATTATTTTATAAATTAAATTATTTTTCCTGCTGTATATTGATTCACTCATCTTACTGGGCTGCTTCTTTAAATTGATTCATTTCTCTTTGCGCTTAAATTAGAATTTACGTAACGTTAAATACAGTTATTTTAAAAAAGCTATACTTAATGGGATTCATTCGTATTTATTATTTTATAAATTAAATTATTTTTCATTTCTGTTTCTTCGATATCTTTAGTTAAACCTTTAAGTCTTCTTTAACAATCTGTTTAATAATTGGGGGGGGGATAAAGAACAATTAAACAAAATGAAATACAAACTTTTCACTACCAGTATTGTAAATATTTGATCTAAATGACCTTATAAGGTATTTCTCCCGCCTTCTTAGCATGCCTGCGTGGTGTAATGGTCAGCACACTCGGCGAGTATTCGAGAGGTCCGTGGTTCAACTGCCGGCGAGGGCATTGCTCATTTTTCATCTGTTCTGCTTCCAAATAACCTAATGACTCTACAAATGGCGCCCAAACTTCGAGTCCCGGCTAGGGCATTGCTCATTTTACACGTCTCTCAGCATCAAAAATTCGAATGTCTCTACAACCTGACTATTACTTTGTAAACATTTGATTTCTGGGGTGGGGTTTAGTTTTGGCATTAAAGTGAAAATCATTTTTGCACGAAATTTTTTTTAAAGGGAGGACCTTTCTCATTGTAATAACCTTCTTTTCTAGCATTCGTACGTTCTACTGTAATCAACTTCGTACTTTTAAATACTTTTGAATAAGTTTCTGAAATTTCCTTATAGTCCCGTCTATAAAAAGTTGTTTTAGTTGGAAGTACAGTATAGAATATTTCGACCTGTAGGATAACGTATTAATTATAAGTAACACGGAAAAATTTCCTTTATCTTTTGCTGTCTGAAAGAAGCCCAGTAATGCTAACGAATGGATTTTAATTTCAATCAATATTGTAGAGTTTTCCTTAGTTCAATTAACCGATTATTCAAATTTTATTATCCCTCCTGAACTCCTCAACTTCCCCTCGCATTTCCTTGACAATAAGCTAATTTAAAGCTAACTGAAGTGAGTATTTAAACGGGCGAATCTTGGAGTTTATTTAGAGAGTGTTTTCGCTAACCAGCGCATGTTAGATTTATGGAAGTGATGATTTCTTCAGGAAAATACTAGGAAATAAATTCTGAGAACATGAATGACATTGGGCTGTTTAAAACTTAGATGAGATTTCTTTGTGCCTTCTATAGTCCTCTGGTGTCGCCTATTGTTTTGATTAAATAATAGAGTCAATTTTGTACACACGAAGGTCGTGAAATGATACATGTGATCAGTCAAATATTTCTATTATTATCGTTTAACATTTCAGAACTTTTTCAGCCATGATAAAAGACCCTAGTACGTTTCTTTCCAACTCTTCTCACCATTGCGGATAACCATAGCTTCGAATAGAAAGATTTCTTCGGGATATATATACTTTTTCATGTACTGATGCTATCATTCCATCACCTCAATGCAACAGGTAACAGGATTTATATCTGAACACAAAATATAAGCCTACTCTACAACAATCCAAGGTTTTCATGCTTTCAGGAAGGCGTAATATCAATCGTAATATCAATATTACTCATTCGTATAATCAGAAAGTCAGATTTTATGATTGAGATTTGGTCAACTTCATGCTTTCACCACAACTTTTTTGGCTGTAAAATTTAAATTAAGCAAAAGCCAGCCTTAAATAGCAGAGACTGGTTTTATGCAAAAGTTCTACGCATTTCGAAGAAAACAAGAAGAGGATTTCCTGATTCAAACGAAAAATATGATTTTAAACATAAAGAACAAAACTAGATTTACATATCTACTTTTGATAAGAAAGAAGAAATGAAGAAACGTTTTGCTCCTTCAATATCTAAGCCTATCTTCTAACCGAAAGTAAAATCTTTGCCTTTGTAGAGGCATTAGGTTATTTTTGAAGCAGGAGATGTGAAAAATGAGCAGTGCCCTCACCGGTACTTGAACCAGGGACTTCTCGAATGCGCGCCGAGTGTGCTGACCGCTACACCACGAAGGCATGCTAAGAAGGCGGAAGAAATACCTTATATACTTCCCCTTTTAAAGGGCGACTGGGAATTAGGGGATCCAATTGCCAAATCCTGGTGTGGAGTATCATCATCCACCACCTTTATTAGTTCGGGAGCCACTGTAGAGTCAATAAGTATTTTTTTGAAAGCAGGAGATGCGAAAAATAAGCATTGCGTTTGCCGGGACTCGAAACCCTGAAATTCTCGAATACGCATTGAGTATGCTTCCAACTACACCATGAGGGCATGCTAGAAGGCGGGAGAAATATGTTATAACTTGATTTCAAAACTCATTAAGTCGTTACATTATTATTTTTCACAGCGTAACTTGAAAATCCTTTAGTCTCTTAAGCACATTCGTAATTTACTAAACGTTAAAACAGCTGTACTCCAATTATAAGTGTTAAGCTATATTTGGGGGCAAATTAAAATTTGAAAGAAATCAAAGTCCACGCGTCATAAATGACATATGAGTAAGAACAAACGTAATAAAATATATCATTAAGTAACAAACGCATAAATACACAAAATGACCCTAAAGTAATGAGCCTTTTTTCCCCTGTATATTGTAGAAAAAAATGAGTAGGAAAGAAAAGAGATGTTGAGACTGGCAAAAGGGGAACCCAGCTGTAGAGTTTGACCTTCCTCAAATCAGCTCTAATTTTGGTAGCAATCTACATACTTAGTCATTTTTCTGTCTTGTCATGAAAATCCAGAGAAATGAAAATCGAGCCGCATTATGCGGTAAAGTTTAGAGCGAAACTTGGATAATATGGATTTGAAACGTCGCAGTTGTTTGAGAACTCCTGAGGATGCTCTTTATTCTTCAGCTCACGTTTTTAGATGGTATAAAGCGTTGATGGACGAAATGTAGTGTATTGAGACAAAAAACATGCAAGGTTTCCTTCATTTCGAGATATGAGAACGATGTTACTCGAACGAATATTTACAGGTATTCGAATTACAGGTATTTAGTTTGAGAAAACGAGCTAAGCACAACCGCCATGAAAAATTGGAAATGTGATTTCTTCATCATGACAGTGCTATATCATACATTATTCCCTGTGTAGGAGTTATTGGCTTAAAAATACATTGAAGTGCCACTAAATTAGGGATAGACATAGTTGTACAAATTTTGCAACGCTGCACAGCATTTATGTCCACGTGAGGGCGTTGTAGTAACTGCATATATAGCTAGTACTATGGTTATTGTTAATCAGTCGTTTCAATTGCCAGTATGGGTGAAACGTTTGATTTCGACACCTTCGATCTCTGACAGATAGTAGGTGCTCTACGCATTGGCCATTCATTTTCCAAAATCGTCAGAGGGCTGTGATTTTGAAGGTCGACAGTGTCAAGAATATAGGGAAAATACAAGGATGGTGGAAAAAAAACAGTGATCGGGCAAAAAGCAAACGACAATTAGCGTTGATTAAGCATGGTGTGAGACGGCTAAGCCGTATGGTACATAGCCAGTGAAGTTAAACATTAGGTCAAATTACCACCCAGTTGAATCAGGGCGCCAGTTGTATAGTTAGTAAATGGATCGTGCAACTTTCGGTTCACCATTTGGGCTTCGAGTGCCGTAAATCCACGAGACTACCTTTGCTCAATGCATGCCATCGAACTGCACCTCTTGCCTGGGAACGAGAACAAAAAGAATGGACTCTAGAGGACTGGAAACGAGTAGCATGGAGTGATGAGTCTCGATTCCGAATGTCTAACATCTACGGGAGGCTGAGAATATGGTATCAAGTTCATGAAGCCATGGATCCTGCATGCCAGGCTGGAACTGTACGAGAACATGCGGCTCAGTAAGGGTCTGGGGTGTTTGCTGTTGACAATGTTTGGGATCTTTGGTACTCGTACCAACCTTCCTCAATACGATTCGGTAGGTAGAATTGCTGGGCGATCATCTCCATCCATTTAAGTTGTCCTGTCACTCATACGGAAACGGATTATTCCAGCAAGATAACTACACCTCTCACGGGTTCCATTAGCTACTGCCTGGTTAGATGAGCATTTCCTCTGACTTCTCTGTCATGAATTGGCTACCTAGAAGCTCTGATTTAAATCCTACTGAGCACCTTTCGGATGCTTTGGAGAGAGATGTGAAACCACGTCACACAACACTGGCGACCCTTGCTGAATTATCGACAGCTCTATCCGATGGTTGGCAAGCCATTGCCGTAGAATGGTTTCGCAAACTTATTGAATACATGCCTCATTGTGTGGCAGCCATTATCAAGGCCAGAGGAGGTTCAACCTGTTATTGACTTGCTATCCCTAATTTAGTGGCACTTAAGTGTATCACAACGCTTTCTTTTATTGTACAGCTCTTACTAGGCTCCGCATGATTTCTAAAACTCATCTCAAAGAGCATTATTTTTGCATAGTTGAGATATCATCCAGACAATTACACGAGGGGTTAAAAAATATTACAAATTCTAGACTTATCCCACTGCTATGGAAAGAGGCAACTTCGCTAGAACTGCTGCATTCGATTACCAGTGTTTTAAAGTTAACATCTAGACTGGTGGTTTTCCGAATGTGTAGGTCACTTGTAAGCGGGCAGAAGAATATGCAATGGTTTGCATCTCCTTTGACTCCGCAGACGCAATTGTTGCTATTGGAGAGGTTCCTTTTGAGAAAATAATCTGTATATGGGCCATGACCGGTGAGGTAATAAATTAAGAAGGGTTTGGAACTTCTGATTTCTGTGCCGAATTTTGGGAACAGCTGGTGAGTGCGCCGGCCTGTTGTAGCATTATTCCACTTTTCTTGTCCCTCGTGGCTTAGATTTTTGCTTAGGATTTGTTCTTTGGATGTTTTTTTAGGATCTATCGCGGAAAGAGCAATGTCTATGTTACACCCTAATAATTGACTTCGCGCAACATTAATAATTTTCATCATGCTCCAAATACACCGAATCTACTGAATTGACATCATGAACTTGTAGAGACATTAGGTTTATTTCGAAGCAGGACAGGAGAAAAATGAGCAAAGCCTTCGCCGGGACTCGAACCATGGACCGCTGGAATACGCGCCCAGCGTGCTGACTACTACACCACGAAGACATGCAAAGAAGACGGGAGAAATACCTTATATACTCCCCCTTTTAAAGGGCGAATGAGGCTTTGAGGACTTAATCGACAAACCCTGGTGGTGGAGAATCATCATCCGCTACCATTTTTTAGTTCGGGCGCCACTGTAGAGAAGTTAACTCATTTCGAAGCAGGAGAGATGAAAAATGAGCAACACCTTCGCCGGGACTCGAACCACGGACCTCTGGAATACGCGCACATCTTGTTGACCACTACACCCCGAAGGCATGCGAATGGACCTTGGACTGAAAGATCCGAGCTAAGTACAGTCTTACAAGAATTGGGCTCCTAATAAATTAACAAAATCCCATATGTTCATCCACTTACATACAAATGCAAAATTTTCAGTGCAATGATCTCCAAAATATCAACTTTACTACACTCTTAGACAAAAAGAAAAAAAAAACGACGCACAGAGAAGATATAAATTGGACACAAATTGATATGCATACAGGTTTCGAAGGAAAATGCAAAATTTTACATTTTGGCTGCCAATGAATGAACGTTTGTCGCTACAGCGCATCTGATCTGCGCAACTGGCAGGATATTTAAGAGGAGAAATTACGATTCCAGGTCATAAATTCTTCACGAACTTCATTCCACGTACTCTGGTAGACAGTAACTATGCCTCGCATACAGGTGCGCGAATATATGCAGATGTCAGAATGTTGTGTAGTTAGGCTTAAAGAAGCGGGTTGGTCTTATCGGCGAATAACTCGATATTTGAGCAGCAGCGATGCCACTATTAGAAGATGTTGGCAGGAACGGGTGAACCATGGCCGCACACAGCGTCAAGAAGGAAGCGATAGGCCTAGAGAAACGATAGAATGTGAAGACCGAGCAATCGTCAGAGCGGCACTCACAGCCCCAGATGCATCATTATCATCGATAGTACGTGCAACTAGTGCCTCAGTGGTCGCAAGGACCATTCATTGACGGCTCACAGAAAGGGGGCTGAGGTCACGGCGCCCCTTGCGGCAGCCAAGCCCTTGCATGCCTTACCCTATTTACTTAACCTTATCTATGTATATGCCTAATTACAAACATTTTAACATTTATAATTTTATGTTTATATCTAGCCATCAAGTTTCAAACTTGTGACTTAAAATACGTTTTAGGATACATTCATTATCAAATTCAAATGTTCTAGTAAATACATTTTGGGAGAGCATTCAATACCTCTTTTAGCGATTTTACCCAGTTTAATAAATTCTCTGGAAATATAATAAATAATAACTATCCATTTCACATTTAAACATTAACCTCACTGTCATCAGTTCACAATTTTGACTGCCTTACTCTGCATAATATTGCTTCCTTTTTTAAAACCGTTAAAACAACTAATTGATCTAAATTCATAAATATCTCAAATTTTCATAGTGCGAAGGTAATACAGAAGGTATTATACCTGTTAATAACATTGATGATGCTTTTTTCATAACTTGAAACTCTTCAGTAGCAGACCCCAACTCAAATACATGTATTGAATAACAAAGATTTTTCACTCATAATTTTATATTACACTTAGTCATCAATTAAGCACGTTGCTAAATAAAATTTTAAAAAAGAGAGGCAGAACTTTATTTATTAATTTTTATCCCATTTTTCAGTTAACTCAATGTGAAAACCCAAAGAGATTATTTTCAGTTGTATAAAAACTAAATGATAATGTGTGAATGACAAAACATGTATTTTATTTAAAAGAAGATTTTGGTATTTGGAACATAAAATAAAAGTAGCGAATCATAATATTTAATTCTATTAATAATAATAGAATTAAATATTATGATTTCAGTTTTAAATCTGTGTGACAAAATAACTATGAAAAAGAAGTGCACAAGGTGCGCGCGTAAAGTAACCGCACAATTTCTTATAAACAGGAAAAAGATTTCTAACATTTAAATAAATTTATCTCCTTCAAAATAAGCGCCAGAGGAGTCGACACAAATTTTCCAACTTTTCTTCAGCTCATCGAAACAGTGTTCATAAGCGTTGGAATTAACTGTTCGTAAAATACGCGCAACATTTGATTTAGTATCCTAGACGTTTTCAAATCTCTATCCTTTTCATGGCCGACGGCCAACAGCGGCCGAGGGGTAAAAGTCGCTGAACACTGGTAGTTAGGGCCAGGATTCGAATTCCAGCTAACGGGCCGGCTGCATGGGCTTTCTCGTGGTTTTCTCCATGTGTAACGTGTATAAAAGCCGGATTTCCTTAGAAAGTCCTCCACGAAGGAGTCCCTGCCTTTAGGCAGATAGCCCTCAAGTGCTTTGTTTCAGCCAAATAAACCAAACCAAAACCTTTCATTGCCATCTTAAGCTTTGGACAAAGGAAAAAGTCAACTGGTGTTAACTCGGTAAAATATGGTGGGGGATTTGCCACCGCAATTGAATGCTTAGCAAGATATTGTTGTATAGACAATGCTGCATGAGGCCTAGCATTATCTTTCAAAAGTAACCATTGCCCAGAATAAAACAGTTCCTTCCTTACTCCCCGTATCCCCCTTTTTAAGCAAAAAAAGATATCCTTGTAAAAATGCTGATTAATTGATTGATATTTAGAGACAATGCAAGGTTAAGTCCTTACGTAATCAAGAACGATTTTTTTAACGTTTCCCTCATTCTTTGGATTTGAAGCGTGTCCTATCTTTGGTTCAACCTCAAAGCTTTCTCGCCCATATTTTTAAATTTTTAAGCGACTGTACCAGTCATACATTTGTGTTCCAAATAGCGATGCATCGCCATACACTGTTCGAATCATCTCTAACGTTTTGGTAGCAGATTTATCTAATTTGTAACAAAATTTAATGTTAAAACGTTGTTCCATCTTGAAGCAAATTTTCTTTTTGTACAATGTTTTCTCAGTAATGAAAATTACTCCCGCCTTTTGATATGCAAACAACAAAATAACCAGTTTAAACTGGCTTTAACAAGAGTTGAGGTGTCGCTTTTTCTAAATCTACGTTTTTTCCTTCACTTTTTTATTCTATCGTTTGATCTCTTAGCACGTCCGGTTACTTTAAGAGCGAACCTTATAATTTCGTTTAAAGGCATTTGTATTGAGGAATTCTAAAATAGATCTATTAAACCGAACAGGAAATGACGATATAATTAATGATTTAGGTCGACTAAGTAAACTTAATTCTAAACATGAAAAATGTTTTATTTAAAATTTTTTAATATCTTTTATGCAATTTGCTGTACTTGTATTTGAATATATTAACAAAATTTTCAGCCTTTTGTTCCATTTTTGTAATTTTATTCTGTGCTAGCCACTACGCGGCCAGCCTTCGTCTGGCTTTTAAATGTACCGGAAAAATGTTTAAAGGGAACACCAAACATTAAATTTAATAACTGCAAGAATTTCACTCTGCAGAACAAATTTACAAATAAATAAATAAATAAATAAAAATCCTTAATGGTTTCAGATTTTAAATTACATCCAAAGGGGCGTTTTTTTAACATTTTGTGTGTTACCTTTATTTATTAAATATCATGTTCTTTGCACTTAAACCATAAAATTCAGTTCAAGAGCAATATCGCAAAGTAATTTTAAAGTGAGCATATCTTTAGAATTTCCGATACACAGACTGGCACGCTGGAGATAAAAATGTTTTTTCTGTACAACGTTGTCATTGCTCGCTTTGAAATCCGTGAGTTTGTCAATCAAGAATTCGTTAAAGTTTTACAAAATCTAAAACCGATAATGAAACAAATTCCAAATTTCAAATTTGGGCTTCCAGGTGCCCATATTTGGGCGGAAACGTTCAATATTTAAAATTTGATGTTTCTAGGTACCGTTTCTTTACCACAGAGTAAGAAACATACATACATTTATGTAGATTCTTCATTATTCAATTTCTGTAAACATAATACAAGGTGATAATATTTGGTGGCAACAATTTGAAAAGTGAAACAACGCTTTTAATGAATCAACACAAAATGCCAAAACGAAATTAATAATCCTTCTGGGCAAATTGCCCATTTGGACTAAAAAAAATGTATAACATAAAAAATCTTTAATGAAATAAGCAATATCCTTTAAAATAAATGTTAATTATCCTAACAAATAAATAACCAACTTCCCATTGCCTTCTCTTTGCAAACGTCCAATATCCAAGAGGAAACATTAAATTTAAAACCTGCACAGAATTGTCGCCCTCCTTTTTTCCGAGTGGCAACAGTGCTGATATCAGCAACAATGGCAACAGTGATGTATTAGCAACAATGGCTGTGTGCCATAGTTGCTGATATAATGAGAGAGAAGTATCGATTTGACGCTATTTCATCAAAAGCCATAAAATAAAAAAAAACTCAATCAAATTTTGAAAAAAATCGCTTCGAGGTGCACTGACTCTTATCTAGATGCACCCTATGTGCCAAATTTCGTAGCCCTGGGTGTATTAGCTGACGCGCAGCACAAACGAAAGGCACAGAGAGAGAGAGAGAAACTCTTCCTTTTATATATATAGATTATAGTTATTGTTACGTTGAATAAAATATACAATATAATAACATATCTACCCTTACGTATGGCATACATTTTAATAGTGTTTTAAAGTGCAGTAAATAACTGAGGTATACTTCTATATAAATAACTTTTTTAAATCTAAAAAAGTTATATTGTATTTTCTGACCCTGAAAAGTCACATATATATTGTATATTTTAACATCTTTTGCCATCATTTAAATAAAATAATTTGTATAGTTGATATACAATGTGCATTCAAGAGTAACTTTGTTTTAGCTATTCTTATGCAACGATTAGAATATTTTGTGATCATACGTTTCTGCTTAATAGATTAATTAATTTCATAAGCTAATTACACTTTGTTGCATTTATATTCGAATCTTATTTATGCTTCAATATCATTATAAAATAAAATGTATTTTCAATTAACTTTTTTTTATTACAGTTTTAGAATTATCAGCATCTTCAAATTTAAACATTATAAAATGCCGTTGAATTAGTGTCTAGAGTCAATTAGAACTTCTTCTGCTCCTGTACTAAGTAAGCACTTCTGTCTATGTAGATGTTTATTAGTGAGCAGAACAATGTGCTCTGAGAACTGTATGAGTTCAATTAATGTAGTGGCTTGAACTCTCTTTTCAGATAATATAATGAACATTATAGCGTGAACGTTTTGTAGCAAAGATATTTTTATCTCTTAAGCGGTTTAACAACTTATGATACTCTGCATTTTTACAACTTAAAGGGTATCAAAATAAAAACTGCTATTATTTTGTGAGATTTACTCATTTATATAAATATTAGCTGTAGTTTTCAACTATCTTTTAACACAAATCCAGGGACGGTTAAGTAGAACTGAATTTCAGAAGCTAACTCTTTCTCTGTATATTTTAAATGGCGCAGTAAGATAGGTCAAAAACTAATAATGTCAAAACACAAATATGGAAAGCTTTCTTCTTATTTGTCACAACTACGTGAAACCATCAATACTCATTCAAGAAAGTGATTCAGCAAGCAATTTAAATACCGAGAAAGTCTGTGAAATTTCTGTATAATCCTTTCATAATATATGCCGCTTTTTTAGGAAAGGTATCAAGTCAAAAATTACATAACTGACCTTTACGACAACGGTTATGCAAAATATGAAGCATACGCAAGAAGTTTAAATATAAGTGAAAGTTGACTACAGCTCATTATACTTTGTGTGAAAAGCTTCCTTGCCATGGATAATTAATTTTTCTCACCGATCCAGCGAGCTGAGTTTCGAAAGCAATTTGTGGTGGTCTTAGTAACGCGTTCGAGTTCCACGCCATAGCCTTAAGTAAATTCCTTCTACACTTTATTGCATAAAGATTGAAATCAAGTTTCCTGTCTTAAGTTTGGTAGATTTTAATACAAATGATGATATTTTGTAAAATATTCAATCTATGTAATCCATTTTTGCAGGGAACACGTGAAAGATAAGCCTAATCAGAATTATCCAATCAAAAATGACCAAATGGTTTTTGATATGCAAATCAGGGTCTTACGTTATCTGACGGTGAATCAAGAGCTTTATAAAAAGTGAATATCTGAGTAAATTTCTATAACACCTCTTTTGTTTTCAGGTGTAAAGGCTCAAAAAGATTTGTTATGGCTCTTAAATATCATTTTGAAGAATCTGTGAAGTGGGAAATCGTCGGTGATTTAAAAGCAGCCTGGATAATCAAGGAAGTGAAATGCGTAATATTTCAAGACAGATAGTCTCTACGCTACGAAAACAATTTCAGAACTCTGGAATTATTATACGGAAGCCGGGAGAAGGTCGTAAACGAATAAAAAATCGCAAGATCGATATCTGGCAATAACTTCGTAACAAGAAGTATATTGCTCGGCAGTTAAGTTCAGAGCTTGTGGCCGTCTCTGGAACTGGTTGCCTCTGGAACTGTTGAATCGATAAACTGTATACGAAAGGCTTAATGGAAAAGGAAATTATGTCAGAAAGCCAAATGTATGTGTTTCACTACCTTCACTATAAAGAAGGGTAATGGTGCTTTAAATGGTGCAAAGAACATCAGAAATGGACTAAATACCAGTGGTCCCATGTTCTCGTTACTGTTAAGTCAAGGTTTAGTTAGACATCTGATTCTAAACATATTTACATCTGGAGGGAGATCGGAGCGCAAAATATTTCGTCGAACATTATGGACTGTCACCGTTTTGGTAATCCTGGCCTGATCGTATAGCGAGGAATGATAATCGATGGACATCTGTCCCTACAAGTTTTGACAGATCTGTGACCGGCCAGAGATATGGGGCAGAGGTCTTAGAATCTTATGTAAGACTTTTAAGTGGCGCATATGGATCTGGCATTTTATTTACGGAAGAT
This sequence comes from Stegodyphus mimosarum, assembly GCA_000611955.2. NCBI lineage: Eukaryota > Metazoa > Arthropoda > Arachnida > Araneae > Eresidae > Stegodyphus > Stegodyphus mimosarum. The sequence continues at coordinate 211,330 of KK122182.1, forward strand.
AATTCTCTTCCACAATGAACAAATTTCGTTAACGACTTTCTTGAAAGTGAAAACATTGAGCGAATACCATGGCCAGCAAAATCTTTTTTGATTAGCCCAGTAGAAAACTCATGAAATTAATTTGGAAAAACAGTTGCACGGAGATATTCTCCTTCTAGAGATGTAAATTCCCTGAAGACTGCATTGTTGGTGGCATGAAACTTAATTTTCCCAACTGTGGTTAAACCACGTTATTACCAGCATGAAAAGACTTTGTTATATGTGTGTGGAAGTCAGGAGAGTTCATGCTCCATTTCAAATTCACAAACCTTAATTTTTTTCCCTAAGCTCTTCGTTTTTTTTTTCCTGAGCTCTCCTTGTAAAGTATTATTAACATTTTTATCGTTTCATGCTACAATTTTATATCGTATGCAGTGGTGTTAAATCGTTTCCTCTGTATTTATGTATTATGATGTTACGCATCATTTAACACAAATTCATAAAGTTGAAGTTTCTAAAAAAATTGTGATTTCATGCATATAAAAATAATTTTGGACGTGAGTGTATTTGTGCAATTTGCAAGACATATCACTTATTTTCTGCACTTTAATGTTGAAGGAAGTGAACCAGAATCAGAATCATAAATTTCGTTTAAGGTATCAACTATTAGTTTTAACCAATAACTCAAATTAGGCCGAAGGCCGCTCGCTTTTCATTTAATTTAAATCAGGGGTGCATCTGAACCGCGTCCGCAGGCGAAAAATAGTCGAAGTGGCTAGTCCTAAGGCAAGGCATGCTTGATGTTAGCAATTAAATCATCATTCAATTTTAGCAATTATTTCAGCAATTTGGCATATCTTTGAGTAGGTGCTAGGAGAGAAGCAGTTTAGAGTACATTGTGCATGGAAGTTCCTCGTTGACTAAAATGAGCAGAGATACGTGAGAGTATATCATTTTGAACATGGGACGAAACGTCGCGTTGTTATTGGCGTTGCAGAAAATAAGCAGTAACTGAATTTTTACAATTCGTGAGAGTCAATTAACACATGCGATGCATAATCAAATGTAACACACTTTCTAAAATGAAGTAATTCTTCTAAAATTAATTAAAAATAGTGGTAATTAACTTGAATATGTAAGTAAATTGAAGAACTTTATAAAGTGGACGTGGAGGTCACGTGAACCAATAGGAAGTCATTGGGAGTTTTTGCAGAAGTCGGTTAAGCGATCCACAGTTGCACATTTTTAAATTAAAGATAAAATAGATGCAAAGTCCTATACGGCTAATTCAAAAACAAAGTCCTTGCTTTGTAAAGTGACTAAACTATAGTCCGTGGTTTTGCCGTATGCAGAACATAATAATCACGATCACAAAAGCGCAATTCACAACATCTAGATAATTCTTGGTTAAATAAGAGAAAATGAAGAAATAATTGAAAATAAACTATCTACATTATATACATATTCACCACTTTGAATTGTGGTGAATAGAGCGTAGTCGTTTAACCAGACTTTCCTCTGCAGGGTCGTAATTTGCGAATTTCTTGATTCCATTATGAGGCGAATTAATTAAGCTATTTAAGAAGTTGTAGGAATAAATCAGGATTTGTTCTTGTAGTATCGGGATTTTGAGGTCTTGATAAAGCTGAATGTATTTTTATAAACCATGGAGCGTCGGTTATTGCGCGGAGAATTTTGCTTTGCAAAATACTTAATTTTTTCCTATTGGCTTTGTTTGCTGTGACCCACGTTGGTGCAGCATACAGAAGAATTGGTCGGATTGACGCCAAATATAAGGCGCGTTTGGTCCGTAGATTTAGCATTGAGTTTCTTCCTAGGAGCGGGTATAGGGCCATAAAAACTGCATTGGCTGTATTAGTGACATAATTAATATGCTCTTTGAAAGTGAGCTGGCTGTCGATAAAAACACCTAGGTACTTGTAAGAATTTGTAGTGGGTATGAGAGCTGCGTCTATTCTGATGTCTATATTCACACGGAAGTATTTTCTGCACTTTCTATTCTATTTCTATGCAGCACTTTGAGGGATTTAGGTTAATTTTCCATTTTTTACACCGAATTTTAATATTTTGGACTTAAGGTTTAAGTTTGTCTATGGCATGTTGAGGATTTATGGAGTTCGTTAGTACAACTGTATCGTCTGCGCATTTGAGGATTTTTGGATATTGGGGTTGGGGCATATCACTTGCGTAGATATTAAAATTTTCGTGTTAGATAACAGAGCTTTGCAGCAGTCTTCTATGGATGGCTTTACTGTTTGAAAGAGCGTCACCACAGCGTATTTGAAACGTCCGATCTTCTAGATATGAAATAATCAATTTTAGGAAACTGTTAGGTGGATTTAGCTTGGATAATTTGTAGATGAGGCCAGCATGCCACACTCGATCGAAGGCTTTTTCGAAGTCGAGGTAGCGTGCTGCGACTCCATTTTTCTTTTGAAACTCCGGGGCTATTGAATTCTATAAAATTTTTTCAAGATTTGGTGGGAAGTAGAATGACCTATTTTAAATCTAAATTGCTGATTGTCAGTGTTATTGAGATTATTAGTATAAATGCTTAATCTGGAGGCGATAACGCGTTCGAAAACTTTACTTATTGCGGGGAGCAAGCTTAATGGCCGATAGCTGGAAACTTCTTTGGGATTTTCCCCTGGCTTTAGTAACATTATTACAATCAAGTGCTTCCATTGTTTTGGAAAATAAGAGATTCTAATGCATGAGTTAAAAATATTGCATAAAAGGGCTATATACAATTCCTGGGTAGGGCCTGAAGAGCTTGTTATTGATTTTATCAAAGCCTTGCACTTTCCTTTCTTTAGCTTCTTAATGATATCTCGAACTTCTTTGGGAGAGGTGAAATTTATATAATCTGTTGTTCTGCTTAGCATTATTTCTTCTACTGCGTTATTAATAGTATAGTCAAAAGGGCTATCTTCTGTACGCTTCTCAAAGATTTTTTCTAGACTGTCGGCCATTACTTCTGCAATTTCTATCTCAGAATTCATAATGTTACCCATGCGACTTATAGGATGTAAGTAATTGGTCCGCTGGGTGCGAAGAGATTAGCTGTTATCCAAATTGTATTGGGCAGGCTCATAGAAAACATAGATACCGTTTGTATCTATGTTTTCTATGAGAGAATCCCATTTATTGGAGAGGTAATTTATAATTTCTTGAGAGATTTTTCTAGTTAAATAATTTACATGGGTTTTATCACTCGGGGCTCTTGTACGCTGTCAGTGTTTTTTGCTTCTATGTCTTTGTTGAATTAACTCTAAGATGTGCTTGGGAAGTTCTTGTTGATTAATATTTTTCTGCACATAGGAGGCTGTAGACATAGCCTTTTGAATATTACAGTTTAAATTCTGAATTTCATTTTCTTATATCTTCGGAGTGATGGATCCGAATTCTGCTAGGAATATTAATTAGTTCATTTTGGTAAATTTCCCATTAATTTTTATGTTAGGTCTAACAAGTGGTGCGTAAAACCCACAAAAATCAAACTTTATCGGGTAGTGGTTAGAGGAAAGTTCTTCCATAACTTCAAGATAAGGTGTAGAATGGATATTGTTGAGGATGAGAATATTTAAGATATCCGCTCT
>KK122182.1:221120-240806 GCA_000611955.2 Stegodyphus mimosarum
AATTATATAGTTCTTAATCTGTTTATACCATTTCAGTTCTTAAGATTTTGCAAAGGGAAGTTGGTTAATTTATTTATTAGGAAATATTTGTATTAAGGGATATTGCTTATTTCGTTGTATGCTTTTCATATGTAATGCATTTTTAACGGAATTTTTTTTCCGTTGTTTTTTGTTTCTTTTTCGATAAAATTGTTCTGCAGAGTAAAATTCTGTGCAGTTTTCAAATTTAATGTTTGGTGTTCTCCTTAGGCATTTTTCTGGTACACTTAAAAGCCAGACGAAGGCTGACCGCGCAGCGGTTAGTAAAAAATATTAAACAGAATTAAAGAATAAATTTTATAATGTAAGCATATTTTTTTTAAATCACATAGTTGGCTCACACAAAGTTCTACCAGCATCCTTACTTTGGTAGTCATTCTCTAGTAGCTAATATTTAAATTTAATATTTAAATTTTACTTCTTTTGGCGTAGTACATTAAACTTTATGTGCTCACATTGTGCTATTAACAAATTCAAATTCTCGTCACGAATTGCACTTTAAACTACAGAACAAGTGGACGCGTAGCATTCCCAATTCAACAAATAATCGACATCCTATCTTTATCTCAGTCATGACATGAGAACTATCACTACGCGGTTCTAGTCACGCACTTAATATCTGTAAATCTATGCTTTCCTGTTATAAGCATTTTAACTATATTCATTGAGCAATAAGAATCACTGGCTCTAGTTTTGTCAGAACCTCCTGTTATTTTTCCCATGGAATCATTACGTTAATGTTCACGTGAAGAATATCTGGATATCTTCAGTATTTCTTTTCGTATATCGTACAATTTTCAGCTAGAAAAGATTTTACAGTTTCCACTTGTCAAGTTTATCCTCCACTCCACACTTTTAAATTTGGAAGTGAATTATAATTCGTAACTTTTGTACACGAAGGGAAGGATTTATATATCTATGCATGAGTACCTATTTGCATACAGAGAGAGAATTTTTTAAGTTAAAATTTTATTCCTTTATTTTATTACCGTATTGCTTTTAAGTGTTCTCCCGTTGAGCAAAGATGGAAGAATATTAAAAAAAAACAGTGCCGTTGTAAATTATTAAATGCAGAGGCAGCTCATAAAACTGAAGAATTTAGCTCATCAATCAGAGGAAAATGCTAATTGACCAGAGCAGTTAGGAAACGCCAGATTGCCCAGATAACATCGCCCACATGAAAAGAGTTGAATTTCTGTGATGAACCTTTAACATCTTCCTTCACAGAAACTTTATTTATGGCAACACAAATTAATAGGCAATTTTCAGACTGAACTGAAAGTCAATAACAATTGTAGATTTCTCTCTCTGTTATTAGGGCAGTCAGAAAAGCTGCCTACTTCGTGGCAATCAGCCAGATACCAGCTCTAATTTTGGGATTCAGTAAGAAGGCGTGGCTGGACTGAAATGTAGGTGATAAGCATAAGTAGTGTGCACTGAAGGTATCCAGCATTTGTTGTTGTAGTTTTGTGAATTCATTTTTAAGATTTCAAAGAGTGTCACTGTTGTTTAGGAATCCCAAAATTTCTTATAAAAGGATGATCTCACGATAGATTTAGATCTTGGAGAAAACTCATTTCATATAAAATTTTTCTGTACAAAGCATCTAATTCGATCTGAAATATATTTATGAACTTTGCGAATATATAGCAAAATAATGTAAATTACAAATCTTATTCAACCTTAAATATGTATTATATCTTATATTATTCTACTTATACAAAATAACACTTTAAATTTATGGTCTATAAATTAACATTGTTACTTAGCAATTCATATTTGATGTTTAAAATTAAATTAACTATCATTAAAATAGCATAACGGACCTTTAAATCTACGTCTAGGCTGAAGTGGCTTTGCTGATCTATAAGTGTGGAGACAAATATTCTTCTAAAAGAATGCTGAAGTAATTCTGGGATTAGAATTATTGGCAACATTTTTATTAAAAATTTTGTATTTAAGAATGCGATATTTAATAAAAAAATATTTAGATGCTGTTGCTTAAAATATTTTTTTTAAATATTTTCCTCCTAAAATCGAATACATCGCAAAATATCCTATTTTAAATAGACGTTTCAAAATTTACTTTCATTTTTCAGCTTCATAACTGTGTAAAATAGCATTTTTTATAATAAAATCAGAAAACAGAAAGTTTTTATGATAAATTTTATGATAATATAAGTGTTGCTTTGTGGTTCATAAAATAATGTTTCGAGAAATCTTGTGAAACATATCAGGTACAAACTTTATATTTTTAAGTGGATTAACAGGTGATTTTTTAATAAAAAATTAAAATCCAGATCTCTAGATCTCAAGGTCAGGAGTGCTCAGTTTGGTGCGTCATCTTTCGAAAAAGATTGAAAAGCACTAAAAATGCAGAACAGATGATCGAATATTAAGGAATTTATTGTACTTGGTTGCACACAACGCGGAATTCAAGTATACAAAGCGATTTAAGCGAAAATTTATACATTTTATAAACGAAGTAATTACTCTGACTTAAACAGTTTAAATTCATATTTTGAAATATTTTACAATTTTTCGTTTTTCTCCTCTTCGCACCTTCTTCTTTTCATGTTTTTTACTGTTGATTTCTTATTGTCGTTTTTAAAAAGATGGGAGAAGCATTTTAAAAAATAATCGCCTCATCGTTTGGCTATAGTTTTCAGAATTTACAAAATCTGTTCTGAAATATCAAAATTTCCACCTAATTAACTCTATCTCTATGTAAAATCTTGACATTTATTCTTTTGCTTTTCTTTTATTTATAAGATATTTGATGACATTTAGATATTTGATGCAGTTTCGTTGAAAAGCGGCTACATTATCCTCTGTATCTCATTAAACATGCGAAATGAATAGGCAGATATTGTGAAAACATACAGCAGCTTTTTGTAAAGATCAGTTACGAAGAACAGAAATGGCGTATTTCTAGGCATTTGAAAATTACAGTTCTAGTGATCGGACTTCAGCTAGGTTATATAAAACCCTGTTATCTGATCAACGAAAAGGACAGCAGAGACCGAATAATAGATTTTAAAAGAGAAAACTGGTAGGCCCACTAAGAGTGTTGCTGGAATCTGGAATAAAGTTTGTTGTGAGTGCATTGTTCGCCGACAGCAATTTGATCTCATTAACACATTGAACATTAAATTAGGACTTGTGAGAAACTTCGTTTTAAAGCCATAGACAGTGATACCATAACTTTTCTTTATCAGAGTTAAGACCCATTTATCACATTTACCCCATCATCATCAGCTGGGGTTATATTAACTATGAATATGCCGAGCCCTTCTACCAGGATATTTCAGAAAAAGTCAGATTTTGTACCAAATACCTATCTTAGGACAATGCTATATATAAATCTAATACATATCCTAAGTCGCGCTTTCGAGACATGGAAAACGTAATTTGAATTTCGTCAATGGGCCCAGTAGAACCGGAGATATATAACGGTCCCCCCCTTTTCTTTCGCACTGTAGACGGAATGCTAAGATCACCCTTTTTGTAATGCACTGTAAAATCTTAATTTTATATTTTTCTATCGAGAAGGATATCTTGATAATTTTTATGCTGTATATTAATACGTAATTGCATGTTATATTTTACTAAAAGTAAATTATTTGGTAAATCTGAACCTATCTAATGTTTTTACTGTATTTTAGAGCAAGTCGTATCAAAATTAATTAGAAATGCTGATCTATTTTATGAGGGAAACAAAAGTTGAAATTTAAAAGATCAGTGATTCTGGCCAATATGATATAATTTCTGTACTTTAATAACGTTATTCTGGTGTATATATAGCTACATGGTGTTGTAAGGTTAAACTGTACTTCGTTATATTAATTCTTGAAATAAGAGCAACAATTCTGAAAGGAATTTGGTTTATATATTTATGGCAAGTAATGTATTAGTATTTTTATTACAAACTGCCTCAATAACACTGATTTTTTAACATTCCACAGATTGTAACATTAAGTACTAATTACAATTTTAATGTTGATATCATTGATTACCAAAAGCCATCTAAAATTATGTTTGAAATTCTAGCGTCCATTGAATAAAACATATCTATGATAATTTCAAATATGATGAAAAATATATATATTAGCTACAAATATGAAAGATATAGCAATTTTATTTTTAAATGATGAAAGGCATACACCATTTTTCAAAATATAACTCGTTGCCAGTTCGACGAAAGAAGTGCTGCAGAAGGACGTTTTTATGATTTTCTTATATATAAAGTAAATAAGAGTTAGTTTTGCTTAGAAAGACCTTCATGAAGGTATCCAATTCATTAAGCAGATAGCTCTAGTATACGTTTCTATTATAGGTGAATTCATAAAATAAGAACGATTAATTACGCATTTGTTATTCTAAATAAAATTTTAAGTAAACGAAGTAGAGTTTTATTTTGGTTAAAATCACAGGAGCGACTTATAAGCCAAAACATATGATATGTTAATTTTAAAAGTAATCAAAAATATTCTTGTTAATTTTAAATGTGACTCCTCACGTAACATAGTATACAAATTAGAGTAAACAATAGTTCAAAAGACGCATTTCAAAAGACTCGCGTTTTTGTATCTTTTGTCCTTTCCAAGGAATAGTAAGCACGAATGCAGAATTTTCTGAGTAAATAAAACAATATACATAAAAAGTAACTGTAACAATAAAAATACTGAATTAAATTTCAATCTATCTGAGTTTATTTGTTTGTGAAACGTATTTTATTTTAACAAAGTGCATTTTACTAAATAAAATATAAAAAAAAGGTTAATATGAATCGAACGCAATTTTTATATATATTAAAATAGTAATGAAATAATATGAAAGGTTTTTAAATTTATTTCTACTATAATAAGAATATCAATAAAGCTAATTCGATGACTCCCTAAAAAAGCTAATGCAACATATAACATTGTGTTAAATGTTCCAGAAACATATCACACAGCCGGTATTTATGCATTATATTTATTTAGTGTTATATAAAAATTATTTGTGAAGTATAAGCCAGAATTAAGAGAAAATATGCAAACATTTTACAAGAGGGCTTGGAAAGCTAACGAAATTTTTTCAGTATATCTTGACTCTTCAAGATTCTGTCCCATTTACTTTTTATCACCTATAAGTCAACAGAAAGAGGAGAAAATAAGAAGAAACTTCATTATGTGCATATAAATAAATTAACAAAGAAACTGTACAGAAGTAAATTAGACTTAAAAGGAAGAAGAAAATTGGGAGGAGAAAAGTCATTAAAATAGTTTTTCTCTTTCTGCCTATAGAATCGTTATCTGAATCTAAAAAAACTCGATTTCCGGTTCATCACAAATGATGATCTCAGAAATGACGACCCTGATGACAATTAGGTTAAGCTTTTGTTCGACGTTTCATTTTGCTGAGAGTTGAATTATCTCACCCATTGTCGAATAATATAGATTAGTTATGCCAAAGTGGGATACTGGTAAAGAAGCGCTTAGGCATGTCTTATCAACCTTTCACTTTAACAGCTATTGATGAACACAATGGTATCAAGAAAGAATTAATACGACATTCGCGTACCTTTTATTTAATCTTCGTGTAACACCGCATAACCTAGCTTATCTGAATTTGATGACAGTAATCGCATAACACTGAATAGTTTCTTTTGACAATATGCTTAGTGCTATGGTTTCTAAATCTGAGTATTTGGACCTCTACATCATTCTGTGGTTGCCCCTTCCCAGTCTTTTCAGAATATACTCAATATATAAAATTCCATTGATTTCAAGTCATTTATTGATCAAGATTGTGATAGTACACAATTAGAACATTCATGAAAAATTCCTCGTTCTACATAAATGTATATTACCTGCTTATTTCCTAGCATAGAAACAAGCAGGCAGAAAAATAATTTGTTAAATAACGTTAAAAATGCATTGCAGCATAACGATATATTAAATTGATTTTTTATTTTATGCCTAAATTTTTGAAACGCGATTACCCTGCATTGCAGCATAACGATATATTAAATTGATTTTTTATTTTATGCCTAAATTTTTGAAACGCGATTACCCTGCTATCATCTTATACATTCTGCTAACAAAACTCGAAAACATAAAAAAGTTCAAAATGAACTGCGATTATGCAATAAAAAAACTTTTTTCAGGAACTGAAAAGGTTGTTCTCATAATACACACATGTAATATAGAGACTTTTCTCATATTTAATTAAGCTGCCTTTTGAACATGGAATTAATATCCTATTTCATAAACACATTGTAATTCTTTTTAAAGGAATAACGAGAAATAGCACAGAAAAATCACTTTAGTTACACATGATATATTACTTAGATAAATGAAGAAGCTAATCAAATTCTACAAGTATTTTGTAATGAAAGCAGACCACGTACCAGTTATATGAAAGGCAGGAATTCTTTTCTCCTTAAATAGCTTTCTGGGAAGGCTTCTGTGATTTTTGAGATGATGATGAATATATTATCTTCTTAACTCAATGCTTAATAGGCTCCTTTAAAAACTGTTCTTAATCTGAGAACAACAATTTAACATTGTTTTCTAAAGACAAAAATTCAAATTCAAGGCAAAATTAAAAAAAAGAGGAGACTTTGCTCACCTAACATCGATGATTAAAGGAAATCTTTAAAATAGCAGAACCCAATCTTGGAGGTACTGGAGTCAGTAATACGTAGCTTGAAAGATTTATAGGAAAACACAATCAAGAATGCTGTTGTAAATGAATGGAAAGGTAAAAGTCTGAGAAGCTTTTTAGGAGCAAAGATGTAATTATTTTAATGAAACAAGATTATTTTTTAGGTTTTAAAAAAAGTTACTTTATTGCTCTAAAAATTATTCCAGCATGAAAAGAGGTAAAAGCAGATATACATTTGGAAATTTTGAATTTAATGTGAAAACTTTAGTGCTCAATTTAAATCATTTTTATATACCGCAGCCGAAGTCACCGCCCTTAATGCATTAGTTTTCAATCAATAGATTGACAATCTGCCGAGGTTTGATTGTTTTCAAAGGTTAGAATATTATTGTTTCCTGAAAAAGGATGCTTGACTAACACAAAATAATGCACTTTATTAAAACATATGACTTTTTATACCTTATTAAGCGATATTTTCCAACAAGAAATATTCTTACATGGATTTAAAAGCAAAGACCTAAAGTTATATTTCCACCTTTTTTGGTTTTTTGCTTCTTTGCATCAGGTTTTCAGCTTTTATCTACTACTGCAAATTTTTGTTTCTTATTTCATTTCCTGAAAACATCTAAAGCTATCTTTTGGTAGACTCGTCCGACGTAAGAAAGGTAGACTATTAAAAAGCATATTTTCTGTTTAAAGATAGTTGATTTCTATAGATCTTTTCTAATTTACAATACACTTTTGTTTTTATTTTGCTCTGCTTTCCATCTGAAGGCCTTTCTTTCAATAGTAAGTATTTGTTCTATAGAGTCCTGAAATATGTTGTAAAATTGTAGAGACATTAGGTTATTACGAAGCAGGAGACATGAAAAATGAGCAACGCCTTCGCCGAGATTCGAACCACGGACCTCTCGGTTACGCGTCGAGCCTGCAGACCACTACACCACGAAGGCATGCGAAGAAGGCGGGAGAAATACCTTATATACTCCCCCCTTTTAAAGGGCGACTGGGGTTTGGGGACCCAATCGCCAAATCGCGGTGGTGGAGAATCATCATCCACCACCTTTTTAGTTCGGGCGCCAGTGTAGAGACATTAGGTTATTTCGAAGCAGGAGAGGTGAAAAATAAGCAACGCCTTCGCCGGGAATCGAACCACGGACCTCTCGGTTACGCGTCGAGCATACAGACCACTACACCACGAAGGCATGCGAAGAAAGCGGGAGAAATACCTTATAAAATACGCTTCAGAGGTTTAGGAACAAATATTTTTCTCCTTTAAGATAACTTCGTCCTGATTTAACAAAAGTAGTTTGCTGTGGTATAATGAATATTAGAAATACGTTCTAGCGTTATGACACTGGAGAAAGCTGGATTTTTCAAGATTTTCGGAGTCCAGCACTTGGCCAGGATTCGGCTGCTTGAGAGTGTGGGTATGCTGATTCGCCCAAATGATGTTTTGCCTCAAAATTCTCCTCCACCGATGTATAACAATTTGAACCTCCTCTAATGATTCTGTCTCTTTTTCTCTAACAGCTTTTGACCCAAATCACTTTAAACTTCCTTCGTCATTGAGGGTCCTTCCTCCGAGGTTTGCCTCTCAATCCACAGATTACTCTGCGTTTTCTGGAGCGAGTTCAGAAGGAAGGTGCCTGTAATTAATACTTTGTAAAGACATTAGGTTATTTCGAAGCAAGATTCGACCTCTCGAATACGCATTGAGCGTGCTGACCACTAAGTAAGGCATGCTAAGAAGGTGGGAGAAATACCTTACAACTTGAATTTCTGTAATCAAACGTCTGGATTTTTATAGTCGGCGGTGAGACACTTCTTCCCCTTTCCCCTCTGGAAAATCAAAATGCTCTCTGTTTAAAATTTCCCCTGCATTTTCATTGCATAAAATGTTCTGCATCACAATGAAGTGTTAATAACATGATTTTATATCGCATTAAAATGTATTTATGATGTTATTAATAAACTCAATAAACAGGTGCTCCCCTCTATTTTAAGTTATTTGGTAACTACCTACCTATTTAAAGCATTTTCTTCACATGTTAATTAATATTACATCTCCTACGTTTTCACAATGTATAAATATAAATTGTATTAGAAAACCTGATTTTCAACATAAATAGATAAATAAATAAATAAAATGCTTGTTTAACCCCTTTTTTAACATTATATTATAATTATAAATAATTTGAAAATATTAATGTTTATAAAAAGACTGGGGATATAAAGGGAAAATAAAGTCTTGTTATTAAATAAAAGTAAGCATTATTTTACATATGTAAGAGTTGTAAGGTTTATCCTAATTTTATTAACGATTATTTTAAATTTATGCTTCTTTCCTAACTAGTCTAGTTTCAGCTTACAATTTCCTACCAGAATGTAATTTCAGAAACTTAGTGAATGCAAATGAGCAAGAGTACTATTAAAGTCGATGTTTTACCGACTTCGAGAGAGTGAATCTGAGTTTCTGACCAGCACGCGTTTGCCTTTTGGCTACGTCTCTCTTAGCTTTGCTACGCTCGGTCCTACTTTAGGCCCTTGTTTGGCTTCGCCGATTTAATTAAGATTTAGGGGCCAACTACTTAGAATCTTGATAGCTTCGGCTAGACTTCAGTCAGCTTTAGTTAAGCTTAGTTTAGTTTAATTTCATAATTTTTTAAGTTCAAGCCCAAGTGGAGGCTTTGCTGCAAGTGGAGGCTTTGTTCCGAGTTAGGACCTGCTTGTATTTATTCTGAGAAATAAAAGATAGTTAATAAGTAAAACGCCACAAATTTATGAAAACAATGATCTTATTACATTCCTTTCAACCATACTTTTTTACTATTGCTTAAGGTATATTTATGTATTTAATAAATAAATAAATAAAAATGTAAATTAAGATTAAGACTAGTAAATGTTAGAAGTGTTAAAATATTTACCCTGAAGGGGAATCATTTTTCGTTTATAGTATGTTACATAAAATTATGTAAAATGTATGTTAAGAAATGACATGGCATCAAAAAAAATTATTATCTTTCATAAACTTTATTACGTATCAAATACCCATACTTCTAAATCTAAACGAATGTATTCACTTGAACATTGATGTAATTCTCTAACAAAATTTCATTGTTTTGCAGTTCCCCCTTTGACAGTCTTAGTATTTCTTTTAAATTCTATTCTTCGGTTTTGATTTTTTCCACGCCTTAACAGTCAAGAATCGAAATTCATCTATAAAATAAATTAGTTATAATTGTAGATATCTATGTAAATTAGTGACTGAATATAGAGTTAGACGCTGATGAAGTAAAGAATGAAAGGGGAAGGGAAGAGGGGGAGAGAGAGATGGGGAAGGAGTGATGTCCAGTTTTACCGTGGATTTTGAACCGAAAAGGAAAATAGTGGATTTTTAGCTGAAAATTCTGCCTTCTACTTAAGGAACACGTGCAAGTAATCCGACCCCTATCAGCTGTGGCCTGACTGAACAGAGTCCTCTACTTCAAATTATCCATACGCACAACTGCACATTTGGCGATAACCTGCTAAACTTGGCTTCTATAGAGCAATCGAACAACGGTGAAATACAGTTTATATGAATTTAACAATTTAAAATTAATTATAATTTAAAATTATAGAGGAAGATAAGAAGTAAGTTTTGCTCTACGCTTTCAAGCATGAAATTACTCGATAATGGTGAAATAAAATTCACATAGATTTGAAATTGATTAGCAATGAAATGTAACTTAAATTGAAAAAAAATATTTTTCACACAGATTCACTTACAGCAATAACCTTGCATAGCCTGGCTAATCGGTCCACCATTTACCCAGACTATTTAAAATCGGACTAACTATAAAACTACAGACATACAATTAAGGATAATAAGTTCCAAAATATCTTTTTTTTTCCTTTCTGTTTTTTAATAAATAAAACGCAATTTATAAATTTAATATATAAATGAAATATGAAACCTTTCTCCAGAGTGTTCTTTTTTTTTTTTTTTTTACTGTTGCGTTTTCTTTATGAATAAAAATGGGATATGAACATTTCCTATTTTGTTTAAGACTTCAAACACATATAGTTATTATCAATATATTATACCTAAAATATTAATACACGTTACCTTCATAAATTATATACAGAAAATAGAAATTTTAAGTATACCTTCCAGAATTTAGCCGCATTTTTTCTTTTCAATAAGCATCATAAGAAACTCGATTTTCTTCATGTATTCCACCTTCTTCGTGTATCAAAAAATTATTTTTGTGTTCATTAGAAATAGTTAAATCTTCCTTATTGAGTGATAATGAAATATCTAATGCTTTATGACGATTTTTATTTACGGCTTGGCATTGTAGAATTTCTGATTTGAAATCCAAATCTGTATCAAATAATCTGGGAAACGATGCTTCATAAATCTGCCAACTTCTTCGCAGTATGTTTGTATGATATTCACTTTTATATATTTCTATTTCTGATAGGTCAATGTCTGGAATATATGAAGAATCTTTCCTTTATTTGGACGATGTTTTTCTTCTATTATTTCCATGATGTTATTCAGTAAGATATATGCAAAGCACTGATAGGTGCTTTAGTATATATTTTTTATGCTGCTTTCGATAGTTAATGTCTATTCTAAAAACAATTCCTCTAAAGTCCAGAAACGAAATTTTTTGTATTTCGTTTATTACTTTGACTTTATTTAACGCGTTGTTTTGCAATTTGAAAAATGCAAATGTGTTGTTTGTAAATGTGTTGCAACTTGAAATTATTATACGCACAATGTTATCAAAAAATTACGTTATATTTTAGTTAAATTTTAATTATATTCTTCATAAATAAAACTACTGCTTATCACTAAGCAAGCCGCATGCGGCCCTCCAGTTTGCTGGAGCAGCATTGTTTGCCTAAATTAATGATGCCTTAGTGGGAAATCTTTTAAGGGAAACTGTCTTCCATTCATGTTACACATGGAGAAAACTCTTATGCAACCAGCTGATTCGAGAGCTTAGCATTTTCTGAAATGATGAAAATTTTAATAAACTGAAATGCAGTTTTGGAAACATTGCTGTTGCAAAAAGATAAGTCGATCTTATCTCTTCGAAACATATTTTTATTAACTTAACTACTCAGTCTTTTGAGTGGCTTTCTCATTTTATTGGAATGCTTTGCATGATTAATTAAACGACTTTATTTCCTGTGTGTGTGTATACATACATTTCATCTATAATTACCTTTTCCCGAGATAAATTACTTTGAATCAATCTTCCAAAGCTTAGTTTTAGAAATCTATTTCTTTAACTACTTTCAGTGTAAAAGCTTTAACTATTCATTGACGCTGATTGCAATTTCTGTGCTTAACGCTGAAATATCAAATATGAGATTGAGCTAAAAGGTCAGAATGCAGCCATTTTCCATAGATGTTAAGCTTGTTGATTCATTTTCCTTTTAAATAAGAATTGGAACTCATAACACATATCAGAGAAACGATTTTTATATTTTCTGTTATGAAATTTAATTTAATTAAATAACCATAAATTAAAATGGAAGTGCTGTCTTCCAAGGACAAAATATGAAAACTTTACCGTTGTCTTGTTTTTTTTTAATTAGTATGTCGAAGACAGAAATATCAGTCTAGCTGAATAAACTAATTACTTTTTAATACTTATTAAGAAAAGGAGTTATTTATAAATCCCCGCATTTTAGTTTTCCTTAACTTAATTTGTCTGGATTTTTTTTAAAATCAGAATTGCAAAGAAGTATATTTTTTAGTCTTTCCAATTTAAGTTTATTTCAGCACTTAGTTCCTAAACACGATCAAATCAAAATAAATTGTATTGTATACTGAATAATTTCGTTTAAAATATGATCTAACAGGGTAAAAACGCTAAGTAGTCTGCTCTGTGGAAGTTAGTGCTATTAATTAGTATGCTAATTTGGCAAACGTTCACCAAATTTGAGCAAGTTAAAGACATCGGACTTAAAAAAAAAGTTAACGTTGGAGTAAGGGACAAAGTTGCCAGGTTTTGGCTAAGTGAGGAGCGTTTATTTACTTACAACCTTCTTCGTTTTCCCGTTCTGTGTGGGAGAAAGAAATTTCGGCTCAAAATCCACTGTTTTCCCGTTTTTCCCTCGCGACTAAAATTCCACTGAATAAAAGGACACCAAACCATCTTAGGCCCTGTCTGGCACGGGGGACTGACGAGGGGTGAGGAAAAAGTAAGGATTCTTGAGCAATATAAAACTTCTCCACAACTGGCTAGGGGGGGATGGGTAAGATGTAATTTAAACGAATCAACATCCAAACCCCTGAAACCATCCTACCCGGCCACTCATTGATCACCTGAGGTATCTTTAGATAACAAAAGCCACCTGAATGCAGTGTTGTTCACAATGCCTCTTTGATTGCTTGGTATCTTAAATGTGAGGCTCTATCCTTATATAATCTTTGCCTGCTGTCAGGGCTCATGCGAAATTTCTTTACTTATTGTGTTTCGTTTGTAAGCGCATCTCTCGTGCATGCATTGAGTATCGTTTTTAGATCTGATAAGCATGACAACAAGTATTCATCAATAGCCAAGGGCAAGAAATCGTTCAAGAATTTCCTTAATTGCGGAAGGAGGCTTTTTGCTGGATTTCTGAATGATTAAAAAAAAAATGCCAGTTGTCCTTAGAAAACTCTCATTAAAAGATTTCCTTATCTAGGACAAACAGCTCTCGAGCTCTGTTACATAAGTGAATAATTTGGGTAAGTATTTATTATTTGAATATTCCTTGATACATAACTTAAGTCTGCAGGTAAACTATTTCGTAAACAAAAGTGTCCAACATGCCAAATAAATTAATGGAAATGTGGGACATATTAACCATAACCACGATATAAAAAGAGTGGTCATGTTTCTATTAAAAAAACTATTATATTTACCTCCAAAACAAAAAATCAAGACCCTGGATAACCAATGGAGACGAAACATTCGAGAAAATAACGCATAACGTCATATGCAATGAAACAAGAAGGAAGAAAGCTTTACTTTTTCTTCTGAAAGTTAAAAAAGGGTGCAAGAAAAAAATACGAAAAATTAAAATATTTGGAAAATGGAAGTTTGTAAGATATAGATTTTGAATAATTTACTAAAATGTTTTTTAATATTCTTAAAGAATAAGTTTAAATTCTTAGAGAATAAGAGTTTTTAATATTCTTAACGAATACTCCTTTCGCATATTGAAGCAAACTTTCTGAGCAGGTTTAAAATTTTAAAAAAAAATCTACGTTCAAAATCTAAAAATGACGAGCAATGAACGACTTATGAGTTTTGAGAATTAAGTTTCATGCTCTCTTCTATGAACAATATTGCAATCAAAATGAAACATTTAGATTTACAGCAGGAAGGCACGTACTAGTTCTTTAAATAAGCTAATGTCATAAGAACATTTAATAATAAGAAACTTTAACAATTTATTCATCTAGTTTCACATAGATTCTTTAACTTCTCTGAAGGTTTTACCCTACACTACCTACAATCAAATTATACGCAGTTAAAAATAATCCACCTCTAGATATTGCCGACAAGGAAAAAAATTTCTCCAAACTGGAAAGGAATAGTCAGAACACTGCTGGCGATTGTAAATGTCATAACTTTATGCATACATTTGTAGCAGGTAAGGGACTTGACCTCGGATATAAATAACGAAATAGACTTGATACCCTTCTCTTCTACTTTCTTCTGCAAAAGACCCCTCTCAGCCATGCCCTTCGCATGGCATATAGTTCAAGGTTGTGCTAAGGTCGAAATTCCGTCCTTTTTCTGGTGTCCGATTTCTTCAGTCTTTTCAGACAAGATTTACAGCTGTGCATTACTCGGCCTTCGCGTGAGCGCTTTAGGCTTGTTAGAAGGAAGGCGAAGCAAAAAGTAAATGCAAAGAAGGTGATGCGTCTGCACAGTCACGTCATTCTTGGCAGGGAAAGTTTTAATTCCTTTCTTCACCTTGATAAAAATTTCGTGTAAAAAAGCATTGGGCAGCTAATAATATTATCTGAGCAAAATGCGCTGTTTTTACTTTAATGCGGTGTTACTCACTGCCCCATTCAAGATAATTTCTTCAAAAATGTTGGTGATTTTTAAAGTAAAGATATTCTAGAACAGGCTGCTTACGTGATTCAAACTTCCTTATACTAGGTATAAAACAAAAGTCTTAAATTGTCATTCATTCGGCTTACGTATCTCAATAAAATGACAAAGCTCGAGCATCTGAATCAAACAGGCTTATTGAAAACTAGGAAATAATCAGAGTTTGAAAGAGACTATAATGAAAGCACTAATAATAGTTTAGTAACACAAATAATCTTGTCGTTTCTAAATGGTGATCGCGGGAATTTTACAGATGAGACAGCTTTTGCTATCAAAATTGGCACTGGGACAAATTAAAACTGTGATGAATTTACGTCAAATTCTCGGTTTCATTACTTTTTGGTTGTACATTTTTGTATTTGTCCAGGATTTCAAAAGTCTACCAACCGTTGATAAGAAATTGTCAGTGGGACATCTGCATCAACTACAGAAGTTAAATATTTGACTCTTTGAGATCATAATCTTCCTTTTAATTATAAAAATTACTTTACATTTTAACAGTGCGACAGATTAAGTAACAGGAAAAAAATAATAGCAAGTTTTAAAGGCCTGCATTTATCACTAGAGCTGGAGAACTGCATTTGCTTTCTTCTAAAACCAACTGTTTGCATAAAATCAAATATTCTAGTTGGCAAAAATTAAGGTGCCCAAAAATTCAAACTAAATCAAACAGCAAGCCCTCTTAACACTTCTAAAAATCCATGCAGGTAACGTAAGAAAGACTTCCACCTCCAGACCTCACTCTAAATCCATACTCCCACTTCACTCTGCTTTTCTTTACTAACGATTTTACGTTTCCTGTTGATCAGGAAATTTTGACGATACAAAATTTGTATGGGAGAACAGCCTGATCAACGACCAACACATACTCCTGCGTATCAGAGAGTATCCAAAGACAAATCTTCAAAGCACATTTGTCAAGCTTTGCAAATCTGAAAATTAACAGTTTTGTTTTCTTTCTCCTTTTTTAAAGCCATAGAAATTATGCCCAAGATTTAAGTTGCTTTTCTTAGTAAACATCGCTTTTGAGTTCCGTCTTAGCAGTGAATTTAGGTACAATGAAACCTCCATCCTTTCTCATTAACGAATTCCTGGTAATGGACGAAAGCCTTCGTTCCTCGAGTGTTCGCTCGAGGTTCGGTTGCATCCCGTCCGTCACTTATGTCCATACAAGGCCATTATCAGTATTGAGTACCTATTTCAAATTCTCTGTCCCTCCAAAAATCTCAGCAATTCTTTATATAGCTCTTTCCCGACATTATGGATATTAATTCTTCACCATATTCACTAACTTTTACAATCTGTGTTATTAAAACAATGACCGAAATTGTTGTCTGTTTAAAATATTCAACCAGATTTCATCCCATTGTGGGGTTCCAGCCTTTTATCTAACAACTAACTGTGTAAGAACCTCGTGAACAGCTAAGCGAATAATCGCTTTAGTTCAGAAACAGAGACGTAAACTCACGAAGGGTTAATTACACTTTATTTCTCAAAATAAGAATTGACACAGTCGGCTCCTTTCTCGCAGCGTACAGCAAAGCCTCCACCTAGGCTTGAACTCAAAGTAATAAGAACTAAACTAATGCTTAACTAAAAAGATATAGCCGAAGCTATTAAGATTCTACGTAGTTGGCCCCTAAATCTCAAATAAGCTGTCGAAGCTATCAAAGGCCTGAAGCACGGCCGAGAGTAGTAATAGCTTAGAGAGAGACGTAGCCAAAAGGCAAACGCGCGCTAGTCAGAAACTTTGGCTCCCTAACG
The DNA here is from genome assembly GCA_000611955.2 of Stegodyphus mimosarum. Taxonomy (NCBI): domain Eukaryota; kingdom Metazoa; phylum Arthropoda; class Arachnida; order Araneae; family Eresidae; genus Stegodyphus; species Stegodyphus mimosarum. The sequence continues at coordinate 237,692 of KK122182.1, forward strand.
AAGTCAACGGAACTTTGACTTAAATACTACTCTAACTCATTTGCATCAAACGCGATTCTGAAAGCGCATTCTGGTAGGAAATTGTAAGCTTAAATTAGGAGAGATAGGAAAGTAGCTTTAACTAAAGATTAACTGTTAGAAACAGGATAAACCTTACAACCTATTCTGGGGGTTTTCTATGATGTGACTGAAATGACATGAGCACACGCTTAATTTAAATTGTGATTAAAATGCTTCAAGCAAGTTCTAGACAACATTTATTAATTGTTTGGTTAAAGATCCAGAAAATGTTTTTCATTGGGATGCTGAAAATTATACATATAGTCAGTATATCAGTGACATTTCTCAATTGATGTATAAATAGTATACTTTAAGCCTATTGAGGATATTTCCAGTATTGACGCAGTGGTACGAGGTTTAATTTACAACAGCATTATTCCTACAATAGAATTTGAACTATTTTATAATCTGTGCACAAGGTATTGTAAGATAAATAATTTCACACAACTGCTTCGTTTTAGGAATATTATTTCTTGCATACAAATAACGCGCACATAAAACGACATTTTGTGATCACTTGTAAATTCATATATTTATTTACATGGACTACATAGAGTAAAGTTTTTGGCTACATAAAATTAACTTTTCAGAAGCTACATGAAGAGTCGTTTTGCGAACTCACATCTCTAGGTTTGAAGATGACATTGTGTGTTTTATTAGCTATGATAAATTAGATAAATATATCACAATCTCGGCACACCTATGTCGACAAAAGCTCTCATCACTTATGCGCTGCACGCGTACATCTCAAAACACTTTATTGTACTGGGTCAGGGAGATTGGTCCTCCTACATTATGAGGTCATCTGTATTGAGGTTAGTCAAGGCAACAAGTTGTTGAAATCTGCTCGGTTTCTTCCAAAGAACCAATGAAAATGGTTGAAAACAATTTCCCCCTTGTCTCAATACCCATTTTTTCTAGTGTCAGGTGATAGCGAAATTTTTCCGGCGGCGTGTAGACATTACCAGACTGGAACTACGTCTTAGCGAACAAGCACGAGAAAATCTTCCAGGAATCCAGGCTGCTTCACGTTTCATCTGCACGTGCTGGTAAGCATGTCTCATCTAATTGTAAAAGTTTTGAATACAATTCGAACTCAAAGAAATTTCACGATCTGCCGGTACTTAAGAGAAAAATTTACGTTCAAGTGTCGATAATTTGTTGTTCATAAATTTCAGTAATTAATTTGTATACGTAGATAGAGGAAAAATCTAAAACACTCTGGTCTCTCTTTTGAAAACTGTCTCATACATCATTAAATGAGTGCACTACGCCAATAATAATATGATTAGCTTTTCTCAATTAAAAAACTGAGGCTTCAAAGAATTGAAACTGCAAAAATGTTTCCTAAGTAAAGAAAAAGTGAATTTAATGCGCGCTTTTAAAAAACTTTTAATAAAATATGTGAATCATAAATGCTGAAATGAAAGAAAATGCACAAGACTTTGAACACTTCTTTATTTAAACATTTATGATTTTATTATTTAATTAAAAGACAAATAGCTACACTGAAATTGTTATTAAAGAGATATGTATGAAGAGGGAAGTGTACTTGTAGTCATCGAAAACTAGTGATAAATAATTAAATAACTAGTGATAAAAATAAAAATTATGATAACTTCGCATCTATTGCCATATTTCTTTGTAGCTTTTTTTTTCATTTAAAACTTAGGATTTCTTTAAACGTTAAATAGGGCAGTATAATTTCTTACCATATTGCAAATTATAAAATAACTATGTGATTGATAAAATCTGTCTTGAATAAATGTATGTTATCGTATAACGGATGCAATCATTTAATATCTGAAAAGTATTGCGTAGATACTATAAACGAAACAAAGGAAAAATAGCACTTTAACTTTTTAATTAAGGGAATGTTTTCCTTCATCATGAGTATAATTTCGATACAACGCTGCTGTTTTGCCATTATAAACTGCAAAAATTAATAATCTGACAATGAATTATACATTATACTTTTATACAATGCTTACATTCCTGTCTGGTTCAAATACTAATACATGATTTCAAATTCGCAGCTAGCTAGATTCTAAAACACGATGATTATTGCAGCAAGCGTTAATAAATTTCCTGTTATACGTGAAATCCTTTCGAAATGTTTTCAGTTTCTTAACCTATGATGTCAATCTATAAAAAACACTTTGCCAAGATCAGAGAAAAGAATTAAGTTTAACACAACAACAAGGCTTCAGGATCTAGCATAAGAGTTACTAAATAACTATGCTCATTGAGGAATAATTGCAGTTTCATGTTTCTGAATTTTCAAGTCATTCTGGAGAGACAACATTTAATTTCTTTATCACTTACATTCTCTATTTCTTTTACCTTAAAATCTTTATAAGAAAATTTTACAAGAAGAATTCATGAAGTTTACTGTTTACGAATGGCTCACTTAGAAAGAGAATTAAGGTATTTTTTTATTTCATCTGGTATTTGAGCTACTGCTGGAAATTGAGGTAAGAGGAATGAATGTCTCAAAAGCATTCTGTTTCATTTTTTTCATCCAAATCCTTTTGCACTCTGGATTTTGCCGCAGTGAGAAAGTAAGTGTTAAACTCTTCCTGGCTAAAGGTAAGTTTCGTGTGTGTCTTTCATTCTTCTTGAATTGATCTTATGATTTCAAGACTCTTGGATTTTTTGCTTCAACTCATTACTACACACACCTTCATTTGTATAATAATACAACCATTTTTTAAAGCATAATTTCACATTCCATCTGAGGTCTAAACATAATCTCTTACAAAACCACAGTTAATACCCTTTGGGCGTGATTTAAAACTTTTTTTAAGTAATATATTTCTGTAATATATCATTATAGTTATATAATACCGTATAAAATATTAACACTATAAAATATAAGAAAGGACTTACTGTCTAATTTTTCAATGCATTTTAATAAATAAAAACATTGTTATACACTTTTGGCTTTTAAAATGATACGCTGTAACAGGGAAAGTTACTTTGAAAGAAAGTGAAGTCGAGTGGTTATAAAACTTGGGAATCTTGGTCTGAATGATCTAAGGTCATTGAGGTGCAA
>KK122182.1:240916-257298 GCA_000611955.2 Stegodyphus mimosarum
TTGAATTATGATGGCTGATTGCTATTCCGAAACCAATGGCGTTGGAGCGATTCCTGTTAAGACTTGTCTATTCGCAAGCTGCCTTTTACGTTTCTTGAGTGTGCAGTATCGGCTCGTCCCCTCAGAAACACGAAGCTTGGGCAATGCTCCTTTTAATAAGGTTATTAAATGAGTGATAAATCTGCCTATAATTCTCGGCGAATGCCGCAACGGTAAAGGCCACTGAATTTAAAATCGTAATAATTTTGCGTGCCTAGAGAGGCAAGAGTGCTTAGATGTCTCTGTTAGGAAACACTGCAGATTTTTTTAAAGGGCCCTGCCAAATTTAGATTTAATAGAATGTCAAAAATTGACCTTTAATGTAATATGTGCAGTAGTTTGTAAATATTCCACGTTCAAAGTCATTAGTCAAATAAAGGAAGCACTATGCTGCTTTATGCTCTGTTAATGTTAAAAAAAATTCTTTAACTTTTTTTAAAAGATTTATGACAGTAATGTTGCTTACCCTAAGAGTGCTAGTCAATTTTCAATCAATATTTCCATTCTTAATTTATCTAATATTTGCATTTTCAAAGATAAGTTATCAGCTTTTCAACAACTTTTCCGTTTGGACTTACTTCCCGTTTGGAATGTAGGTATTTACTTACTGTAAATATATACATTACAGTGTCGGGCATTTTAAGTGTACTAGAATATAGATTCTTGTGGAAAATTTTCAAATAGTTAGGCTCATAGTGACGTGATCGTAAAGCAGCATGTATATTAGCATATTTATTAACTTATAATGTATTTTGCATGCTTATAGCACAAAAAAAGAAATCCTGATTTATGTAACACATTCGAGATTCAACAAATTGAAGGCTAATTATTATCATAGATTTCAGTATATCTGTCTCTTATTAATAAATCTCTGGGTCTCATTAAGTGCCCACGTAATAGAGGAATCTATGTCATAGTGGAACAGTCATGTTATCCAATTTCGCAGGTGAATGAATCAAGAAATAGATTTATCTATGAATACTTTTAAGCAGTTACACTTCTCTAATTAATCATCATAAAGGAAAATAAAAAATAAAAGTTTTTATTAAATAAGCATTATTTTAAATTTGTAAAATAATTAATGAACTAAAAGTGTAAAAATAATTTATCATATAATTTAATGGAGACAATGGATTAAATAATTCTGCTTACAAAGCTCATCTAGAATTTTTATCTCGAATAATAAAAGTGTGAGCTCCTAAATAACGAAATCTAATAATTGCATTTCATTATCAAAAGCCATTACCGTTACAAATTTATCAAGGGTGTCCTACACTTTTAATATTCGTGACATAAAATAGTAGATGTATTGAATCTCTTGTTCCCATTGAATTATATGATAAATATTTTTTTCTTTTTTGTTCACTAATTATTTTAAATAAAACCTTATTTTATAAAAACGTTTTTGTTAAATATGATTTTAATGCTCAAGCACTTTATTTTATATTCTGTTTCATGTCCAGCTCTATCATACTTATTACAATCCCTGAAAGCTAATAGTTTTATCTTGGGTCCGTTCTCACCTTAAACAAGTTGACTGAATCAGTTTTTAGTTTTTTTGCTTATTTACATATGCATAACATAAAGAGGCTCTAATTTGAAAAACTAGTTTCCAAGGTTGGTATTAGCGGCATATTTTGTTATAATAAATAAATTCAATTCATTTACCTTTCTGTTTGAAAGTCCGTATAATTTCATATTTACATGAGTGCATCTTTAAAAATGACTGCTTTCTAACAGCTGAAATAGCTGGGATTCTTTTTTACATTTGGCTTATATTTTAATGTGTTTGTTGCATAGCAAAAGCAATTTGACTATTAGGACACTTAGTTGTTAATTACGGCAATTCCTTTTGAACCAACAAAGTAAAACTGAAATGTTTAAAAAAAAAGTCCATTCCTCTTGGGATTTTGCTCTATAGATTAAAGTAGTCCCATTATTTATGTTAAGCCTGTTGAAATCAGCCAAGCTACAATCATATGTGTCACCGAAAACTTAGGCAGTGAAAACACTATAAGATCTAGTCTTCTTGGGAAACATAAACTAAGCTCGCTCTACAAAACAGGGGCAAGAAAGTTTGTATGTTCTTTCGGTTTGGTTTGGTTTATGCGATTACGGCAAAGCTTCGAGGGCTATCTGCCAAATCATAGGGGTGACTTCGTGGAGGACTTTCTAAGGGAAACTGGCTCGTGTACACGTTACACACGGGAAAAACCACGAAAACGCCCATGCAGCCAGCCCGTTCGCGGGATTCGAACCTCGGACCAAACTACCAGTGTTCAGCGACTTTACCCTTCGGCCACTGGTAGGCCTCGAATGTTCTTTTGGATTACACATTGTTTAATCTCTAGATCCATGGTTTTGCTTTTTAAATATAATATTATTGTTTCATGAAATTATACGAAGTTTTGAAACACATCAATTCTGATTTATTGAAAAAAGAATGTATAGAAGAACAAGATAATAATTGACTAAAAAAGCATATAAAAATAATTTAAAGCAAAATTGGGATAACTATCTTTTCTACTCGTTTTCAATATTAATGCTATTATAATGAAACGTAGGACAACTAACTCATTGATTGTATAAATAAATAATTAAAATAATTATTATATTATTTATTCGCCTACACGAGTTACAAATATTTACAAATATTTAATATTTTCAGTGATTAAATTTAATAAATCAGCCCATAATTTTACAACATAGTTTCATTTACCGTTCAGAAAAATGCATTGAAACAATGCAATTAAGATATTATATTCACTTTTTAATATCTTCATCCGGTCCGAAAACATCTTCATCCGACTACCGAAAACTTGAAATTAAAAATAAATTAAAAAATATATTGTTACGGATTTTATATTTATTTGGCTATTTATTTAGAATTATAATTAAAATTGCTTTATATTTCCCGTGCAACGCAGAGGATTTTTGAAGAGAAAGCTACGCCGAAAAAAAAAAAGAAAAGAAAAATAAAAGAGCGCGTGCATTTAATGTTAATAAATAAATATCTCGTAATTACTGTTGCAATACAGAAAAATCTAGAAAAATCGAGATTGTTCTACTGATAATTAAAAAGCTTATAAAAGCCGAAATGAAACACTTCATCTCAGTTGTTGCAGTTGTTGCTGTAGTTGTAGCTGTAGCTGTTTAAAGCGAACTGCTGTTTGTTTACTTAATGCTGTAGCGATTTCGCTGTGAGATAGAATTAGTTTATCTGTTTTGAACTGAGTTTTTGCTAAACATTTGAGATATTGTGATATTGTGGGGATATCGCTGAAGAAATATTTCAGAATTTTGATTTATTTCTTGCGAAAAGAATAAATTTTTGTTAACTTTTTAACGACTTGTGCATTCAATCCATAACGAACCCCCCCGTATGCACGCAACAATTTTTGGTGTCAGGATTGGGGTATTTTGAATGCCATTATTAGAGCAATGGAAGAACAATTAAGGCAATTTATGGCAGCCTTTGCTGCATTTAAAGAAGAAATTAAAGCTGGCCAAGATTCCGTGAAAGAAGAGATGAAATCCATTAAAGAGGACATGAAAGCTGGTCAAGAATCGGTTAAAGAGGAAATGAAAGCATCTGTAAAAGAAGAAATGAAGGCTGCTCAAGACAAGATTGAAGCGGGTCAAGAGGAAATGAAAAGAGAAATTACCTGCGTAATAGAAAAAAAAATTCGAGGCTATGGAAGGCAGAATACACACAATTGAAGACAAAGTTGGAAAAATTCAAGAAAGAGTTTCTGCAGTGGAGCAACAAATTGAAAGAATTTCTACCGTCCAAGAACAAATCGAACAACAAATGGATGACAGGGTTTCTGCAGTTGCGAAAGAAGTTGACAATTTAAAGGAATTCGTAGCGACGGCAGGGAGCAATAGTGATGGTTTTAAATTCTTACCCATGCCTGCTCGTTCCTCATTGAAGCTATTGACGTATGATGGGAAGAGCTCCTGGCAAGTGTATAAGACACAATGCGGAAGCTAATGGATGGAATTCCCAAGTTAAGGCCTATCATCTTGCCGCTTCTCTGAGAGCACATGCAGCGGATATCCTTCAGACTCTTCACGAAAACAAAAGGCTAGATTTCGAAGCTTTGTCCGGCGCATTGGAGCTGCGTTTTGGAGAGAAGTGTTTTAAAGATTATAGCAGGCTTCAGTTAAAATCCCGTCGACAGAAGCCTACGGAAACACTCCAGGAGCTCGCCACGGATGTTGAAAGGCTGTCCCACCTCGCCTTTTCGGAGTGCCCGACAGAAACAAGAGAAATCCTGTCCCTGCAATACTTCACCGAATACAGAAAGCCCGGCGAATGGCTGATGTGAAGGATATAAAAAGCGCTCTAGTGTACGCCATGAAATTCGAGGTAGCTCAGCAAGCAACTCGTAGAGGTCACCACCCAGTCAGAGCTGTGCGAGTCCACGAGCCAGTGGATCAGTTGATGGCTCGTTTAGATGATTTAACAAGACAAGTGAATGTCTTGCAGCGGAATATTGGTGATAAGAAACAACAGTAAAGTGCTGGAACTGCGGTACTTTGGTCACATGCCAAGGAACTGCCAAATATTAAAGAGCTCGGAAGATAAGACGGACGATATAAACAGACAATTAAATGCCATGAGATGGAAAACGTGTGACAAGAAACGGAAGTGCTGAAACTGCGGAGCTGAAAGCCACGTACGAAAGAACTACAGAACACCCTGGGGTACGGAAAATAAGATCATTTCCCAGGACCGACACAGGAGGCAAAATAGTGATCATATCGAGGAGCAGAGGTTGCCAGATAGTGAAAAATCCTGTTTCAAAGCGCTCAATATTTCTGCAGTGGAAAACAGCAGTAATGGACTATCCATTAACGGCCATATCGATGGAGTACCTTGCAATATGATCATCGACACAGGAGCTAATGTTACTATCATTCGGAAAGATTTAGCTGAACAATTTAAAGATACGCTGATTTGGACGCTATCCTGTGTTACCCTCCAAACTGCGTTCGGCGAGAAAATTGACATCGATGGGAAGTTAAACGTGAACATCACCTTTGGAAGGGCTACCACACAGCATATGTGGTGGATATTACAGATTCTTGCATATTCGGTTTGGACGTTTTAAGGAAATACAATTTTTCCTTAGACTTCAAGAACAACAAACTGCTTTCAGCATCTGAGGACATGACTATCGATCAACAGAAGGGATCCTCAGCTGGAAACGTCAAAGTCAGCAATTCTAAATCCCAGATACTCATCGGTCGTGATCTTCGTCTGCCTTGTGATCTCTTGTTTGGCCGGCCTGCAGATGCGCCTTCATCGCCTGAAGAATACATCCAAGATGTCCAGGCCCGGTTTGAAGTGATGCACCGTTCTGCACGAGAGCGAATCAACTTGGCGATTGAGAAGACGAAGACCCGATACGACACGAGAGCTACTGAACATCGACTCAACGAAGGAGACAAGGTGTGGTTATGAAATCCACTCTCAGAAAAGAACTTTCTCCGAAACTACAGTCACCTTCGGATAGTCTTTACACAGTCCTAAACAGGCTGAACGACGTCGTGGTTCGGATCCGTAAGTCATCGAACTCTAAACCTAAAGTCGTTCATTACGACAGATTAGTTCATTACTATGGCCATAGTACGTAGTGTATATAATTGTAAATAGTAATGTACATAGTATAAGACCATGGTCCTTTTTGTATTTAGTATTTGATAGTATTTGTATTTATTATTTGATAGTATTTGAATTGTATTTAGCATTTGATAGTACTTGATTTGCTGTAGTTAATCATTACAATTATTGTTTATTTTGTTATTGTAATGCTTATTATTACATTGTTGCTTAGTTTAAGTTTGACTTCCTGTCCAGGGATTGTACTGCCCGGGACGTGCAGTCCTTGGGAAGGGGGCAACGTTACGGATTTCATATTTATTTGGATATTTATTTAGAATTGTAATTAAAATTGCTTTATATTTCCCGTGCAACGCAGACGATTTTTGAAAAAAAAAGAGTCGGAAAAAAAATAAAATAAAAATAAAAGAGCGCGTGCATTTAATGTTTAATAAATAAATTAAATATCTCGTAATTACTGCTGCCATCCAGAAAAATCTAGAAAAATCGAGATTGTTCTACTGATAATTAAAAAGCTTATAAAAGCCGAATTGAAACTCCTCATCTCAGTTGTTGCTGTAGCTGTTTAAAGCGAACTGCTGTTTGTTTACTTAATGCTGTAGCGATTTCGCTGTGAGATAGAATTAGTTTATCTGTTTTGAATTGAGTTTTTGCTAAACGTTTGGGATATTGTGGGAATATCGCTGAAGAAATATTTCAGCATTTTGATTTATTTCTTGCGGAAAGAATAAATGTTTGTTAACTTTTTAACGACTTGTGTATTCAATCCATAACGAACCCGTACGCACTTAACAATATATATTTTGCAAAGGACTTAAAGGGAACGAAATTTCTGAAATTTTATTACATACATTTTAATATTAATTCCATCATAATTTTCATCTGTTGGAAGCTATGATAAAAAATCCCGTTAATGAACTTTTGTTAGCCACGTTAGGTCACGTTAATGAGGTTTATTTCACTTCGAATCTGACGATCTCCTAAATTAGTTTCCATATTTAAATCACGATAATGCATTGCAGCAAAAAAAATGTCTTAGTATGTGATAAATTTATAGATATCTTAAAATAAAGTTTGGCTTCTTAAGTATGATAATAAATGTTTATATAGCATAAAAAATGCTATGAGTATAAAAGAAGTATTTTATTGTTTCTGCTTTAATTTTTTCTTTTAGGAGTAAGTATGTCAAATCTCTTGAGAGCACTCAGAGCATACACTTTGAGCAGTACTGATCACGAAAATTTTCGAGAATAGAATTAAAGTTTAGCAGCTTGTATGAAGAGCAATCTTTTTTTTTTGGGCGGGGGAGAGGGGGTTACTACTTTTAGATACTTGTAGTTTTTCCCTGCTTAAGAGTACACAGCACGCAAATGTGGTGAAATTCTACTTTAATAAAATAATCTTTTCCCTGGCGTTCTAAGAGAAGAACAAATAATTATGCTTTGCTGTGCTGTGAACATCGCAACAAAAAGTTATTCTTCGTTTTTTCTTTAAAGCTTTCAAAGGAGAAAAAGATATTTTATGCAAAGCATCTTTCCCTTAGGTTTATGTGCTGTAATGGGTGCTGCGTTGCTAAATATGAATGTGCCGGCAACTTGCATTATACCAAAATATACGTGACACTGCTTAGAGCATACGAAGTCTCAAGCTTCATGGTGCATTAAACTAACCTTTATTAAAAGTATGAAAAATGAAAACTTTCACATTATTTCTGTTTTTTTCCCTTTGGCATACTTAGTTTTAGGCTTTTTCTTTAAAAATGTTTTCTGGCGCTTTCCTCTTTTTCTTAAAATATGTCTTACAGCGCTGTTCTCGCTTTTGTTAATACCGAAAGCTAAAAGCTAATCAGTATCAAAATGAGCTTATACTGTAGTATTGTGTACAGGTAAGGATATTATTGCAATCAAAATTGACATAACAGTACAAGATATGTAACGAAAATTCAAATAACATGCTTGTTAGAACTTTGAGGTAAACAACCGCAATAGTTCCTTTTGTTCAAAATCTGCAATAGTTTTTGGTAAATTAGGATTTCTGAATGGCATTATTATCATAATTTTGGTATAATCATATAATACTGTTACTATTCCAGATTTATGCATAACATTCGGACACCTTAGAAATTATCGTCCGCCTAAGAATTAAAAGAAATTATTGTTGCGCTAGCATATGTTAGTTGAAGATTACATTCAAATGTATTTAATTTAATCTTTGTCAAGTCATTAGGTTTTCTTTCAAGCATTAGACGTAAAATACGTGCAATGCCCTCGCTGGGTCTCAAACCCTGGACATTACAGTTACCCTGGACATCCAGTTACACCACGAAGGCATTCGGAAAGGAGGAATAAAATACCTTATATACTCCTCCTTTTAAATGGCTACTGGGGACTGGAAGACCTGATCGCCAAATCCTGGTGGTGATGCATTATTGTCTATTACGTTTTAGTCTTTGTCCCGTTTTGTCTCTAAACCTTCAACACCAACTGATAATAAAACAAATATAAAAACACTAAAATATTTGTTGACATTTTTGCTTGACGATAGAATTGAAGAGAGTATCAAAACTTACGCTGAATGTAGCCTGATAATACAGTAGTAGCTTGATACTTACAAATTACAATATGCACTAAGCTTCTGTGGCTTCTGTGCTAATGGCTTCTGTGCTAATGGCTTCTGTGCTAATGCGCCTTCTCAAGTGACTCCATGTGAAAAGTTAACCCACCAACATTCAACACTCGAGTATAAAGAAGATGAATCAGCGCACTCCGGAGTTAAGTTGCCAAAACGTTCTAATTTCTAAGGTTAATTCCCAGTGAACGGTATGCTCCTTGTCCGCCATCTTGTTTTTGGCGACTATTGGCGAAACATGACTCCGCGCGAAACACGACTCCGTGCGTGTGCTTCGCGCGAAGCACACGCCAAGTACCTAAGCCTAACATGCAGCGGGACACCGACCGTTCGCCATCGCAAAACGTGACGCCGACGATGTTCCGATGGCGAGCGGTCGATGTATCTTCGTGTTAGACCTAGAAACTCAGCGTGAACTCTATGGCGTCGTGCTCCGAAAATAGTCACCAAAAACAAGAAAATACAACAAAACAACAATAAATTTCAAAAATTTTAGAAAGGCAAAAAACACTTTCATAAATACTATAAAATTAGAACAAATAAAAATTTTGAAATACGATTGAAGAGAATGCAGAACTTAACCACTCCACTGGTGAAAAACAGATTGAAATGTAGCAAGCTGCAAAACCGTTAAATAAATACGATTGAAGAGAATGCAGAACTTAACCACTCCACTGGTGAAAAACAGATTGAAATGTAGCAAGCTGCAAAACCGTTAAATTAACGGCAAAAAGTGTTGAAATTCAAACTTACCTCCTACAACTTTTAATATAATTGGATCGAACAAGAGTTAGATCATCATGACATCACATCATTCATTGCGCAAGTTACTCCAAAGAGGATCCGATAACGCACACAAACCAAAGGAGAGAACGAGGTTACCATCTTTTAACGGGAGAGAAAGGGTGAAGTTGACAAGGAGAAAATAAGTATCGCCCGAAAAATGGCGCCAAAATAGCGTACCGTACACTGGGATACAGCCAATTTCTAAACTTAGATTCATGCTTTCTATTTAATTTCATTTTCTAGGGAAGTGGACTAAATAGTGGAAGTACAGAAAAGATTCAACGTCAGAATTAAAGTTTAACTAAAACAAACTTTACTATACCTATACGTTTTTATCTTGGTTACATGCATACCTGTAATTTTCCCTTATAACAACAGTTTTCTAATTGCTTAGTTTCGGGTGTATTTATTAGCCAAGCAAACTTAAATGTTTGTTGTAAAAGTGACTGATAAATAGAGTATTTGAATATATTACTAGCTTTGAAATCGATATCCTTTTGTTTTATGAGACAAGTGCTTTTATGATTTAGCATTATGTTTATTTTCTAATCAAATAATATTTTTACCGTGTTCTTAAGTTTTAATCGTTTATTACTATGACTTAAGTAATTATAAATTACTTTCATTATTCTGCATTTAATTATATGTCTTAAAACTATATATAATACAATTCTAAATATTTATTTCTCTTCTTAGAATAGTATATGCTATGCAGCCAGTAGTGCATCACGTTGAGATGTGCGTTCGTGATGGGAGACATACTCTAGCATCACTCAAACATTATGGTTTCAGACTTCATGCACAGCGTGTTACACCTTTCTGCAAGCAATGGGTCATCAAACTGGGAGAAGTTTTCTTCATAATCACCGAAAGACAAAAGAATTATGTAAAGCACAGCATATGGAATGAAAATACAGTTAGAGCTGAGCCTTGGACAGTCCTCTGCTGTGAAAGCCAAAGTGCGCATGAAGTGGACACTGTTTTCAACGTGTCTTTTTGCGTTAAAAATGTTAAAAATGTTACAGGAAGAGTTAGGTCCCTTGGAGCTTCAGTAATTCAGCCACCAACATCAGTCAAAGATGAAAAAAACGGTCACGTGAGCTACTCTATTGTTCGTTCGTGCTGCGGTAATGTCGTGCACACGTTAATTAACAAAGATGATTATACAGGCTCCTTTTTACCTGGATTTGAAACTGTAGATACCATTATTGAAGATTCCAGTGAGACTACGGGGGTCACTCATATAGATCACGTAACTTTAGCTTGTTCTCCTGGTCATTCCTCGAGTATTATAAGTTGGTATGAATCATGTTTTGGAATGCAACGTTTTAGCATCAGCAGGTAAGTTTTCATTTTTTGCAGATAATGATTTTTAAGTTATATGAAAAGTAAATTCCCTTCAAAGAGTAAACCTGAATGCCAATAATTGCCAGCTGATACTGCTTCTTGTATTAATTGCATTATTTACTATGTTTCTAACATAAATTATAATTCTTCTTGAAATAATAATGCAAAACCTGTTATTTTAGATACATCGTATTTTTAATACACAAATCACACCAAACTGACTGTTTAACGTCTGAAAAACATATAGTGCCCATACTCAAAAATTAATTTCTGTTTTCGTTACTATGTTGCACTAAAATATTTGTTGTATTTAGAGTTAATTTTACAAAAACTGATGGTTTGAAATTAAAAATGCAGTTTACTTTTAAAGCATGATTTTCATGTATTTGCGCTCTCAATTTCTCTCTTTTTAAGGCCAACGTATGCCTCTCAATGAAGAATTTCACTATGAAATGCGATGCCTTGTTTCTAATTGAGAGAACATGATTGCAATTCAAAGAGCCTTGGAAATTTATTCATGATGTGTATACGAAATAATAAAACAAATCTGTTTGTACAGCTCGTGTAACTTTTGAGACATTTACTATTATGAATTACATGATCGATTTTTAAGATGTAAGCTGTCACACACTACCTGTAGTAGAAAATGAGAAGAAGTCCAAAAGAAGAAATGAAAATCCCGAGAAACAAAAATATTATCAGCGTAAATTTGTGAAGTCTTTGCCTTTAGTAACCTTAACTGATAAACCAATCCGTCAAAGTAACAAGCTGGAATTTGCTGCTGCTACTATTTATGATACAGACAGAAACTAACTAAAATATGCAGTGCAATATTGAATAAAACCAGTTAAAATATTCTTTGAAATCTACAGCTTGTAGATAACGACAAAATTTACACTTCAAAATCGCTTTGAATATTGGTGGCTGTAGTATGCTGAGAATAAAACCAGTCAATGAACGTTCAGTACCCAATTTTTAAATTCACAGATCTCACACAAATGGTCTAATAACCGCTAGACTTTGATATATTGGTAATATCTCAGAAAGAACACTTTCGGATACTTTCGTTTTCATAGTCTTGTGTGATTTGGGCTTCTCTTCACTTGCTACTGCACGTTGGTAAAAACACCATGACAAAGTTCCAGTAGGACATTTTGAATGTTTTGGTGAGACATCAGTAGACGAGCAGTGTAGTAAGCTTGCATAAACTGCAGATTTCATTTTATCTACATCAGGTATATTGTCTTTTATTGCCTTTCGATAGTAGTTAGTTAATTTTAAAATTGTCGCTTCCTTCATATTGCCTTCTTTCCGTCCACCGATACACACGCCTCTGCTACGTAGCTCTTTAACTTTATTGCGCAATCCTGCCCCCAAACGTTTCGCAACATGGTTGATGCATTCTTCTTTAGTAATTTGTACGTCATTCCCATAAAGATTCAGAGTTAGTAAATGATGATATGTTTTTGCATCCCCATCAGATAGTATTCCAACATATCTCATATTACACACGCTTATGGATCGCTTCCATAAAATTTCTGCTGCCTTCATTTCCATAGCATTAGAAGAACCAGAAAAATTTTTTGAACACTCTGATTTATGGCCTTCTAACCATATATGAAATTCCCCACTATTAGCACCCATATCTCGTTTCGCACACACACATTCAGGACAATATTTCGACAGAATTTCATAGTCAATAACTAACCCAGTTAAAATATCTATGACAATACCTATTCCATAAAGGGATGTATGTCCACGTTTTTGCCATGTGCCATCGTATGACACTGTTATATCTAAACACTCGTCATTGTTTATATTAATTAAATTTTTATGCTTGTTTCGAACAATATTTCGAGAAAACTGAAGAAAATCATCTTTTAGTTTTTCCTTTTCTTGCGACAAACTATGTAAACATTTAGCAAATGTCTTTTTATCCATAGCATGAATTTCCATAATCATGGAAAATACTTCTAAGGCGGCGTGGCCTTTTCCTAGTTTCAAAAACGCTTCGACAAGTATTTTGTTCACATCAAAAGTATTTGACTGCTTTACCCACTCACTTGAAAATGTTGAACTAAATATTTTACCACAGTTTTTGCAAACTAATTCAAGTTTTGTAGCATATCCATATATTCCTTTCGAAACAATAGTTAAAGAATTAGTTGAGCACTCATCACATTTTATATTGCACAACAATGGATCCCACATCCTATGATTCATCAAAATATATGAATCATCATTTTGATTATCACAATCAGACTTTACTACTAAACATTCATTTAGTTTCTTTTCACTGGCACTTACTGAAGTATTCCCTTGAGCTATAGAACTTTCAGAAAATGTTATTTGTTTATTTTCGCAAGGAACTTCTGCACTGTTCAAAGTCACATCATTTTTCGAATTAGCTGTCCATCGCTTTTCAATTTTGCTGACGGCTGCAAGTTTTTTCTTCGATGGTCTTGCTTTAGGTTTACGGTAACGACGACTTATCGCATGCATAATGTAGATTAAAAATATAAACTTTTATGTAAGTGTTACCAACTAATCTACAAATGTTTCAGTCCAAAAAAACTCATTTATAAAACAGTCCTGCAAAATGCAATGGTACAAAACACAGCAAAGTATTTCATAAATTAAAACAATAGACAGACAAACAGACAAAGAAGACAGATGTCTTGTTTTGCACCCGCTAAGTCTTTCTGCACCGATGGGCGAAAAATCAAGCTAGGGTGCGAAGGAAAGGAATATAGAAAATGGGCAATTTTGTGATTCAGAGGAGAGTAAAAAGGAACTTCGTATGCTTTGTACGAGTTCTAAAGGCCAGGAAAAAAATTTTGGGAGAAAATAAAATTAAAAAGTAAATGGCCCATAAGTAATGGAGAGGAGAAAAAAAATTAAATAAATTTAAAAAAAGAAAAATTAATAGGGCCTATAGTAAGAAATGGAAAGGAAGTAAGAAACTGTTCTAAATATTAAATAAACTGTAAACAGTGAAATGGCAGTTACAGTTAAAATGCCGTGTTGCCAGATTTATAAAGAACTAAATATATAAATTTTAATATCGATAAATAGCTGTTGAAATACATTTGTTTACATTTTCTCTAAAATTTAAAGGGCAAAGTTTATGCTGTTTACATATTTTAAATGCTTATAACTTCTTTAAAAATTCGAATATTTCGATTCGGTTTTTTGCATACTATGCAGTTAAGTATATAGAATATTATGAGAGTTAAAAAGAAAAATTTCAACATTTTAGTCGATTTTTAGCTATTTTAAAGGCCACCGTCCCCTTAAGTTGAGAAACATGTTTTGGTGTTAGATGATAAACATCATGTATTTTTGTTTGGGTTAGCTTTAAATCAGATTTTATAATTTTGTTCATAGTTCCTACAGAGATATTTAGAGATTTAGCTCTTTGGGGGTCTGGATTTTCTTTTAAAGCATGAGATGCGACTTTAGATTTAATAAGAGCTGTATGTACCTTTGTCGGGTATGCATTTTTTGCCTTTTTCGCAGTCAGATGTAACCTTTGACGTTTCTTTCCTTTGATATTAATTATGTCACTTATTTTACGTGTAGAAATATTAAAGCCATGTTTTTCACATCTTTTTCTAATGATTGAATAAGAGTATTTCTCTTCGGACAGCGAAAAAATATAGCCTTCGATCCATTGTTTATTTTTCAGCAACATTTAAAGAAAAGAATATTTTTAATGCCGCAGACGATAACTAAGCCTTATTCCAGTTGGATGCCAGTTACGTTTATGTTTTAAAATCAATAATTAAATTCATGGAGAAAATCAAAATCGTTACAAAAATGCGTGAACGTCCTCTTTACGTGCATTTAATATAACTTGAAAACTTGTTCGAAATCGGAATTTTGAAGGACTATTATGTTAGATCTTATTTGATTAGTAAATTTTGAGCTTGTACTTGTCTGTATAAATTATAGTCTCATCTACCAATATCTCAATAAATTTACTAATCATGATTTTTCTACCAAAATCAGGAAATCTTTCGAAGGATTTTGCATAAAAGATGCATACTTACCAGTTATTAAGCATACAAATATATGGAGGGTGTATCAGTAGAGCGAGGACAAACTTTCAGGAGCGATAGAGTACACCTAGACAATGAGAAATCACATAGATATAAATAAGAACAAAAACAAACAACGATCGTCTGATGAAGGCCTCATTTCTCTAGCGAATGGAAGATCTGCACACGAATGGAAGATACATGACGCACTGTTCCTGCATCAGGGTCCGGGCCGTAATTTCGAACAGCTTCTTTGATGATGATCATTGTTTCTTTATTTATTTATTTATTATTTTTTTTTGTTGCACTCCGAATAATAAACACGTTTTCTCACACCGTTCGTGTCCTTTCATTCCTGACTTTTGCGTCGTCACAACCGCGCAGGAAAGCGTTTCCGACTATGCATTGCTATCTGATTTCCCATTGTCTAAGCGTACTCTATCTCTTCTGAAAGTTTGCCACCGCTGTACTGATACACCCTGTATGTTCGAATTTTACGTTTGCATGCTTTTTCCTTATATATATAAGAAAATAAGAAAAAGCAAGTAAACGCATATTTCACATTCTAAAATGTAATCCACTAAATGGTTAAAGAACAGCAATCAATTAGGGTTCAAATGAAACGTAGATGATTGAAATTTTTTTAAACACTTCTGTACAAACCAACCGACCGATCTCCCCCCCCCCCAAAAGGAGGAAGGTTATCAGGACTACTGTTCCTTCTAGTTGATTTTGCAAACATAACTGGAGTTCTGAGTAGGAACAGGGAGCTTACTAAAAGCTATGTTCGTGCGTGTGTAGAAGATACAACAAAGATACGAAGGGTTAAAATTCCCCATTATTTGCTTATTTGCTTATCGATTTTACATACGTTCCCGAACTTCGAAATACAAAGGCCAACCACTTGTGGTCTGACCGTAAAAGAATATAAGACTACTAACTAACTAAAATTTAAATAAGAGCTAATTTTTAATATCTTACACAGATGACTAGCACTAAGACTGGCCTTTTAAATTACTACGTCTGTAGTAAGCAAACTGCGGAAAACTACAATAAGTCTTTAACTTTCAAGAGGATTAAACTTCTGGCCTTAAAGGCAGACAGTAACTGATGGCAAGCTCGTGTGAAGACTCGTAGCAAGAGACTCTCTCTCCTTCCTTCCACTCTTGACAAAAAGCCACAACTTAAATTCTTAAGCGATAGCAAGTACAATTTGCATAAACATATTCACGCATTAATTCTGGCCGGAAGTGAAAAATAAGAGATGATAGTAAAGTTTTAAAATAAAATAAACGTTAGTGAACTTAAAATTCTTACAGGGTAAGGAAAGCAAACAAATTCCAGAAGAACTTGGTTTAATTAGTCTTAGAATTGTTCTGACTTTTTATGATTTTAACATAGAGTTTGAGATCAAATTTCTATTTTGAGTTGTGGAAGATACGTTTTTAGCTTCTTCGTCTAGATTTTACATGATTGCAGTGCCGAATCGAGGAGGGGATGCTATGTGGTTCATGCCTGCTCCAAATTCTTGTTTTTTTTAAATTTATTTATTTATTTATTCATTTTAAATCACTAAATCTGTTTGCTCGTAATCTCATTAATCCTATTTAACATCTGCGAAGTGTTTTGTTTGACACAAGCCAGGAGATTTTATACTCGATAACGTAGGCACTTTGAAATTAGTGATTAATCTTTTCAAAAATTTCTTGATTTCCAATGAAGGATGTTACTGAAAATAACTCTTATCATAATTGAGCACGATTTTATGAGAATTGAATGTATTGTTATTATTACATTACAATAATTACTTAGCTCCCACCATCATTAAATTTTTAATTTTGTGATAATATAAATTCCTGCATGAATAATTATATTAACATATTAGTATTATTCAAAAAAAAAAAAAAAAAAAA
>KK122182.1:265856-347003 GCA_000611955.2 Stegodyphus mimosarum
TTTTTTTTGTAAATTCTACAGGGTCATAATCTCTTGCTCTGTAACACAGCTCTGTTTTTCTAAATATTTTAAGTATTTTTCACCATGTTCCAAACCCTCATTAGAAGATATTTTCTCACTCCTATCAAATTCATTATCTGTGTCGGTGTCGGAATCGTTTTCTTGCTGTGGCGAGTTCAAAACAGAACCAATGATTTCAAGATCGGTTATCTGATATGCCAGTGTTAGCTCTTCTGAACACATCATCCATACTGAAAACCTTTTCTGGGCCAAGATCTTTTTTCTGCCACTAACACAGAATCATTATTATTCGGTAATGACGTCACTATTGGATAAATATTTTTTCTTCGGTATTTCATTCTCCATTCTGTGGTTTCTGAAACCTATAAATTCAATGTTTATATTTTGAGAGGCAGTGCGGATTTCAGGATTTGGCGGATTTCAGGTCGGCGGATTTTTGGTATTTGACTGTATTTAAGTTGAGGCTTTTGGTTTGTAAGACAGAGCGTGTTTCTGCCTTTCGCAGGCACGTTTCGTTGGTTCTTGCCAGTTCTGATAAGTTTGTAAGCATTCGGCTTTGCGAGATGTTTGCGTTATCGCTGCCGACATTTCAATTTGATGCGCCGGTTAGAAATTCTAGGCCAGTTTAGATTGAAAATTTAATTGTGCAGTCTTTGATTATTATTCTACGTTTTAAATTGGAATTTCGCTGTTATTTTAGCATCGCCACAAGTTGTGGTTGAGTTTGTTAGCATAAGAATGTGCATTTATGTTAAAATTTCACGTTTAAATAAAAAGCTTTATTTTAAATCTTTTCAAGTCTGTAATTACTTTTAGACATTTAAGTCTGTTAGGGATTTGAGGATTTTTAACTTTTTCCAGATCAAGTGAAACTCTGTAGCTTGAATCTCAAAAAAGTGACGTAAATTTTTTTTGTAGCCTTGCCTTTCTTTCTTTTCCTTTTCTTTTCTTTTTTTTTTTTCAGATCATCGCCAGCAATTTACTGTTACTGCTGCTCTATTGTAATTCGTTTACCACCTAACGCACTAGAAAAGGGTAGGGCTATTTCTTTTTCGCATGTGTCCATCTCGCAAAATGCAGTCGCCTGAATTCCTTTTTCTTTTATCTGCATTCGAGTGGAAGCTAATGGCCTTTCTGATACTTTGAAGTGTGAATGAACTGTCTTAACATGCATGCACAAAGAATGCTTGTCTGAGAAATTTCAGAAAATGGTTCATTTGGGAAAATTATGCAAATAAATCAAAACATTTTCAAGCATACACAAAAAAAGATAGGAAGAATTACGCGAGCAATAAGTCATTCGGTGCTTTATTAAGAAATACGCTTTAAGCTAAATGATTATGCTCGATTATAAGACAAGGATCTAAACATTTGCTTAGTTAACCCACCAAGGATTTGACTCTGAAACCTCGAAGTTCCCAAAAATATTATGTGAAAAATATTATCTTCTTGACTGCAATTTCAAAATGCTCCTTCTGCTTTACACATGAATTCATTTTTATGGACACATTTTCAAAATGCACGTATAAATATTTACCTAAACGTGCTTGGGAAAACATTCTGGGAGCAAGGGACTTAGAATGAATTATCAGTGCAAAATATTACAACAGAAAGTTTGCTTTTGTTTTCAAAATTGCAATTTAAAATATTAAAAATCTTTTGATTACTTTTAAACATCCATTAGCCCAAAATTAAATTATTCTTCAACGTCTTCATAATTATTCTGAGAAACCAGTTAAATTATATTCATATTTAAGTCACAAAATTAACCATTTATAAACCATTACTTTTACATATTTTTAATAAGTACGGATTTTTTTAAAATTTACTTTTTGCAAAATATGAAAATTCATTATTATAGCTAGAGATTTATAATGTCTAATCATACAAAAACATCAGTGCTAGTTTTCACTATATGAGATTTTGTAATTGTTATTGCCTTCAAAAGCCTGAAATTCTCCTGTTTTTCACTTAGCAGTGTTCTCTTATTTTGACATCTGCTATCCATTTATATGATTTTCTTAAAATTTCTTCTGGTTTGAAAGGTTACAAATTAGAACTTCCTTATTAGTTACCAGAAATTCTTCTTTGTTGGTCTTTAAACACTTACATCACAAAGATTTAAACAAATTTTCCTTCCGAGAAGAATATTCTTCGCTATTGCGGTTAAAGTCGAATTTGCACTAATTAATAGTTTCAAAACATTTACAATTACTCTCCGGTATATAATTACTATCATTTATTTAATAAGTGAGTTTGTTAATAGATATATTTGTTGCTTCGTTGATGAAAACTTTGCTTGGGATTGGGTATATGATGATCACGTGCTACAGTTTAGAACAATTTTCATTATAAGATTTTACCATGCCATATAATAATATTCTTAAATTTTATCTTCGGAAAGGAATTATAAGTTTATTAAAGTACTGATAGATGTTAATGTTCTTGTGATTATTCTGAATCTATCACAAACTTCATATGTTAGTACTTTTGAATAACAGGCCTGTTCCATCCAGCTTGTAATGCCAATTTTTATTGTTGTTAGTACATTATCTGAGTTTGATCTTCTGTGTCACTTTAAATTCTATAAACATGTTTTCATCTGCATAAAGGTTGAATATGTTAATAACCCTTATGCGGAAGCTGAATTATTCAAGTCACATTACGTTAACAATATCAAAACATTTGAATTAGTTAATGCAGTTAAGGTATTCTACTACGTTCGATACACAGATTTTGCAAAACAGTGCAGATAAATCTATTACTGGTGCTGTTCAACAGATTACTACTTAAAATCATAGAAAAAAGGTGATAAACATATTACCAAAATATAATTTTTGGACTTTTCTTACATTTTGGATTAAAAATGTGTTACATTTCAGCATTACTAGATATGTTTCAACAAAAATATTTATCCATATTTTACTTTTATTTTGTCATTCATATTTATTAATCTATAAGGAATTAAATGGACTAAAATCTAAGTGAAAAAATAAAATATCTATTAAATATACCTGTTTGAGTACATGCACTAACTATTTTTCGAGAAATTTATACTTTTCATGTACAAAATTCTCTGATAAAATTTTATATACGTAGATAAACCTAAACTTTTAGTCCATTTAATTCATAATATTTCTTAGAATATTTGTGGAAGGTTTCATAAAATTACTATAGTAATATCTGAAGTTAAAGTTTTTTTCGTTATAGAAGAGTTGAAAAAAATCAATTTTTTCGAAAAAAATAAGGTTAATGTAATGTAAACAAAAACAGAAGGAAAAGAAAATGTTGCCAAGTACACAAATTAAATTCGAAACTAAAATTATTCCCTAGAACTTAATAACAAATAGAAAGCTTCAGATTCATCTTCTGAACACGACCAAAATAATTCAAATCAAAAATTCTCATTTTAAAGTTATTTAGATAAGTCTGTGTGCCTTTAGATGCTAACTTCCGGGTTCTTAAAATTCACGGCGTAGAACAAGAACAGCCATAATTCTGCTTCTAACGACCAGAGAAACAAAATAAAAGTAGATTTCAAAAGCTTCATTTATAAGCTTTAAAATAAGGAAATAAACATCTTTTGAAATGTTTTCATCAAAACTGACGATTAGAAGGTAGTAGGACACTTTAAGTGTGTTCTGCACTATATATTTTGTGTCTTTCGAGCACTTTTATAGTTTATATTTTATAAATTCTTTGCAATTTCTTTATCTTGCTTTGTAATTTATTAAACATTTTTCATTTTCTGATTATACTAGATCTTCTAATAGTGCTAGACACATCTAGTTTTTGTAGGGCAGGAAATTTCTAATATATTAACATAGATAACCACTATTATACAAAGTGTAATGAGTTTGGAAATTATATAACAGAAAGGCTGTGAATTACGTACTAAATAATCGCTGACAATATCACTAATTTTGCATGGATTGTCTAAAATTCTCATACCTATTACCAGAAAAGCCTATTATTGTACTACTGCAGATACCTGAAGCTTTGATCTTTAATGCTATAAAAATCGTATTTCTCTCATTTCGTCTAGAAATAATAGTGAACAAAGTAATTGAGTATTCAGTGATTTAATAATTTTTAGCTATTTGCCCGTTAAAGCAAAACGCGGATTAAATACACATGCTTCAAGAAATATCTTCATTTCATGTTTCAAGAATTTTAATTTTTTGAAGAATTTAGTTCACATGAAAGGTTTAAAATTTCGGAATAGCAGCTTAGCAATTTCAGTAACACAAACGATTTTATAAAAGGTTAGACCTTTTCGTGTTGCCTAACTATTTCTAACTGTATTTATTACTCATTTCAGGCGAATTTAGATTTTCCCATAGAGAAAAAAGTATTGAAACAGTTTGCCGTTTTTAAATGCGTAGACTAAGAAATCTTTTATTTTTTATGTTATTTAAAGCGTATGTATAATTTTTAATTCAGTAAGTAACTTGAATATTAGTAATGCACACAGACACCTAAAGAGTGCATCTGCTTTGGGTCATGATAAATTTAGCGTGTTCATTTCATAAGCTTCTTCTTTAAATACTATAATTAAGAGTTCAAAAGCAAGTTAACAGAATTCTTTAATAAAATATGACTTGCTTTGCTTACTAAGACAAATCAGGTATGTTAAAAATGTATAAGTATATTAACCTCAGATTGCACAGCAAAAATTTAATAAGATTCGTTAATTTTAAAAATAGAATGGAGCTGAAATTTCAAAAAACTTTGGCTTGCAACATGTATCATTAAAAACTGCAAATGAATTCATTTTCTTCTTAATTCGAAATAACGCGACTCAGAAAGATGCAGCGTTCAGGATTTTGTTAAAAAGAAACCTACTTCGAATATAAAAAAAGAATAAATAAAAGAAAGAAAAATCCTTCGCTAAGTGAACTGTTATAAATATAGTAAAAGGACTAATATTAATTTCCACAATACAAAAGAGAAAGATGGGAGACATATGTTTTCCAAATAGGCGTTCTATCTTCTTCGACAATTAGAAATCTAGAAATTTAAAAAAGGTATTCATTCACACTACTATTTAGAATGAAGAATGAAGAAAATCTTTCAATACAATTCAATAAAAAATCGAGAAAATTAAGACATTTGAAAACTGGAGAGTAATAATAACTGGAATTCTAATCACTTGCCGAATTGGAAGAAATGTTTTCGAAAAGTTTTTGATCAATTATAATTTATCTCACAAAAGTTTATGTTTGGAAGTTAAACAAAAGCTGCTGCTTGCAAAGTGCTAACCAAACAGGATGACTCCATCTAACTGTGTACATTTTCACTTAATTATTGATTAAAACAACGGGAGAGCCATCTGGCTCTTGCTTTTGAACCCTAATTAAAGTTACACAGTCCAGTCACATTAATGTGACCATCTGTCAAAAGCCAGAATAACCACCTTTCGAAGAGCGGACTGCTGCGAGACGTGCAGGAAGAGAGTCACATAGGTCCCTGAAGGTGTTCTCTGGGATGTTGAGCCATGCCGACTCTAATTCCGTGGCCAGCTGCGCTAGATTACGCGGTTGAGGATCCATGGCGCGAACAACTCGATCGAGATGGTCGCACAGATGCTCGATTGGGTTTAAGTCAGGTGAGTTTGCTGGCCAGGGGAGGACGGTAAACTCATCCTGGTGCTCTTCGAACCACGCACGTACACTGGCAGCTGTATGGCACCTCGCATTGTCCTGCTGGAAGATGCCATCATCCTGAGGAAAAACAATGCGCATGTAGGGGTGAACATGGTCCGCAAGGACAGATGCGTACTTGTATTGATCCATTGTGCCTTCCACAATGATCAGTGAACCTAGAGAATGCCAGGAAAACATTCCCCAGACCATAATGCTCCCGCCTCCAGCTTGGACCGTTCCGGCAATGGTTGCAGGGTGGTTCCTTTCAGAGGTTTCACGCCTTATACGCCAACGTCCATCTGTCCGATGGAGCATAAAACGCGATTCATCCGAAAACGCAACCTGTCGCCACTCAGTGGACGTCCAGCTGCTGTACTGGCGTGCAAATTCTAGCCTTCGCCGTCGATGAACAGCAGTCAGCATAGGTGCACGAACCAGGCGTCTGCTTCGGAGGCCCAGACGCAGCAATGTTCGCTGAATAGTACTTTGGGAGACACTTTTGGTAGCCCCTTGGTTCATTTTGGTGGTCAGTTGCTCAACGGTAGCCCGTCTATCTGCCCGAACGCATCTCCGCAACCGTCGTTCGCCTCTGTCATCTATGGCCCGTGGTGCACCACATTTGCCACGTCGCTGATTTTGGACAGTCCCATTTTGCCATGCACGGTACACTTTTACCACGGCGGCACGCGAACAGTTCACAAACTCAGCCGTTTCGGAAATGCTTCCACCCTTGGCCCGAAAGCCAACGATCATGCCCTTTTGGAAGTCGGATAAATCGCTTCGTTTCTGCATTACGCCAACGATTGAAATGTTTTCCGAAGCCCTCGCACACCCTTTATATACGCTCAACTGCGCTGTGCTGCCACCTGCCTTCTGTGATTGGTTATTTAACTCTGACATGGAAAGTACGTGGTGGTCACATTAATGTGACTGGACTGTGTATTATAAACCTAGTACTAGGTCATATCAAGTAAAACATTCTCTGGGTGCGCATCAATATGTACAATCATATAAGAATAATGAGACCGGCAGGCTTTGGTTCGCAATTTTCATTACTTTGTACAGTTAATGGGTATTGTTTGGTAGCATACAACATTGACTCTACGTCGAAGACGTTTTTAAGAATAAATACTGCAGAAGAAAGATTTAAATAACCTTTTTATTTAAAGTAAATTAAAACAGATTCGTGCACTTCGTGCTCGCAAATTACCATCACTTGTGGCTACGTAAATTAGGAGAAAATAAGAATGTAACAAGTCAGTAGTAAATAAAAATATCTAATGCCTGGCTTCTTCGCTTAACTAACGCTAGATCGGCTACACACAACAAAGCCGAGCCTAAAGATGTCTAACACCGGCTAGAGAGCTAATTTCAAACGCGCAGCATAAACTCGGAACTAAGTCCGCTACTATTTTTTTCGAACTCTTGAACGCAGCTTAAATACTGCGTCTGAAACACGTTTAGAATTTTTATCTACGTCATAACAAATTTACAATCTGGCAGGTAACTGAAATCAGGAGGGAAAGCAAAGGAAAACTAAAAATAATTGGTTAGAATAAAATAAGTCCTTACAACTTAATCTTGAAGTGATTGAGTTAAATGAAAGTAAACTGCAGAAAAATAAACATTAATTGCCGGCAAATAATAAAACATTTAAATAAGGTTTTTACATCATTTTTATATTAAAAGTTTCAATTCATTACCAAAACACTCATCTCTTGTGAAAACTGAATCGTCTAAGAATTTTTCTCTTTCATGACATTTAATGTGATTAATTTTTAAGGTTTTCCTAATGCTTTCTGTTTGTAATAAACCAGAGATGAGTGCATAAAGTACGGTAATATTATCTGGGCACACCTTAGCCCGCCTACCGACTTTCAGCTGGTTTTTAGACCATGGAACTACTCCCGATACGGCACATATATATATGCAGAGTTATTAGGATTTTTGTTTAACAAGGAGTCATGAAAAAGGAGCAATGCCCTGGCCGGGACTCGAACCTCGGACCTCTTGAATACACGCCGAGTATGCTGACCAGTACACTACGAAGGCATGCTAAGAAGGCGAGAGAAATACCTTATATATATATATATATATTCCTAATAATTTTACTGCTTATAAAGGCGTCAGGAAAAAATACGCGGTGTATCCTACCTCTGAACAAACGGCTTAAATGATAGACATAGTACATCACAAAGCGCACAGAAAGATGAATTCATATTATTATATTATGCATTTTAAATAAATTTCAATTTCAAAAATATTTTTTTTACGAAAATTCTTGCCTGCTTGTGCATACGTTTATACGTTTTACATTGTTACCATAAATCAGAAATTTCTGAATCATATGCTGGGAAATCTAGGGAGAAAATGCACAAGTTAGTACGATATATATAGCAAATTTTGCCACATATATGAGAATATTTGGTACATATATAAATGAAGGAATGATCTTAATGAATAGTATTTTTGCATATATATATAGGCTAAAATATCATTCCTTAAGACTCGAAATACTAATTGTGTTAACGGGAGGAGAAATAATTTTCAGGTTAAGGTTACATAAAAATGGTTGCATTTTGTAACTGGTGCAAGGAATGAAACAAAGTCAAAATATTGTGATTGAGTTTGAATAGTAAGTTCAACAAGAAGAAGTATTTTAAGCTGCTTGCTTAAGAATATAACATAACAAGCACCTGCAAATTGGCCCAAATTTTATAGAATTAAATTTTCCATTTTTCTTAGCTGGTGCTTTGGTTTATTGCTTCAATTATTACCTTAAAATTTATTAATTATTTTTAATACATGAAGTAAATCTATCACATCAAATAATATAGAATTATATTAAATTATGTCAATGCAAAAGCAACCGTTTTACACAAGATTATTCGTATGAATAGTGCTATCAAATGTTGGAATGGGTATGTGCTATCGAAATTTGGAAGATGTTAAATTTTTAATATGAGAGAGCTATAATATGTGGATTTCTGTTTCTTATTAGCTAGGTGTGCAGCTTCAGATTTAAAAGTAAAAAGTAATAAATCTTTTATTACGAAAATTAAAATGATCATCACTAAAACAAACAATTTTTTCTGTAACGAAAAACGAAAGTGACAGAAGACGCTTTATTGTAGAAGCTTTCTAGCTGTACCCATGTATCTCTAAAAAGGTGAAAATTTTAAATAAAACATTTTTGCTTCTGTATGGAATCGGATTCATTTTGGAGGAATTTAAGATTAAAAATGTAAAATATAGTTAATGGTAACGTTATTGAATTCCTGACCCCATTTCGTAATTCAAATTTAAGATTTTGGAACATCGGTGAAATGATTTTGTATGAAAGATTCGTAATTTAAATTTTTTGGTACCTTTGCTATTAAATTAAATCATAAAATACAAAAACAAACTAAAACATTAGTTATATAAAGGTGATGGTACCATGTTTGAGGACTTTTGGACTCAAATCAAGTACAGACCCTCATACGCATATCAACATCTATATTCTGGAAGACCGTTGTGTTGTACTCTTGCTTTGCGATATACTGAGGGAAACTCCCATAAGTTATGCAGCTGTCGCATTGTTATAAAGTCAAAATATTTGTGTAATTATATATCCATTATACAGTTTTTTGAAATCAGAGAAAAAATAATTTGACAATATTATCTGATTTCTGATATTTTGCTGATTTTTTAGAAATGATGACAATGATGAAGGGCTGATACTTGCTGATGGGGTAGGGCTAAGACTAAAAGCCATGGAATACTGGATGTGCTCAGAAATTGGTCTTATGTACCCTGTTTCCTCGAAGCATCGACAACGGAACTCTAATGGTGTAATGTTAGTTGTGGTCGAATCATTACCTGGTCAAAGTAAGTTCTAGAAATTTTTATGGCTTTGCAAAAAAAAAAAAATCCATACAATCACAAACATAATTTTTCCAGCATATAGTGAAACTGAAAAAAAATATTTAACATATTTTAATAATTAAAGCATATTTCCTAATTTTAGAATAGAAACCTAACTACGAATGTCATAGTTATTAGTAATATTACGAAGTCTGACTTTTGAGTAGGGCTTAAACTTTTAAATTCCTTCCTTATTCAGGAAGGGATCGGTCTTCGTTATTGAAGATGGATCAAACCTTATGATAATTCTCACTTGCGATCTTCACTTCACTGTTTTACGGCAGAATTGTATCGACTAAAACTGATCTCAAAATACACAGAATCCCGAATCTCCCATCAAAACCGTGGCATCTGCCACTGGGATAGTGGTTAAGACAACTGAATACTGGGAACTCGACCCGGGTTCGAGCTCAAGTGAACAGGTTGACTGCAAGGTTTTTTCCCTTTTAATTTTTCGAGAAAGTTTCCGCTAGAAAATCTTACACGAAGGCATCCGTCCTCTTAGGCAGACAGTCCTTGTGCTCTGCCATAATCATGCAACCAACGAACTAACTAACGTACCGAAACCGCTAAGTAACCTTTCATTAATTTTTATTACTGGTGTTATCTGACCTTTTTGACTGATATATGACAATATTATTAGCTGTAATTCAAAAATAATACCAATTAATCTTCAAAAGAATTTTTTTTAATTTCCGAATTAAGTAAAACAAATTATTATTTAGAATAAATGTCAAAAATTAAATGTTTTGCAGTGTTTACCCCCCTTTTATTGTAAGCCAGCTGCAGCTTATTAATTTAATAGATATTAAAATAATTCTTTTCTGATTTAATTTTTAGTTCCTCTTCCGCGGTTAAATACGATGATCTGAATTCAATCGTAAGTGGCTAGATTAGAAGTGGGTAATATTATAATGTTCTATTAATTACACCCGTTAAGGTACAAATGGAAATTCGGATGATTTTTGAGTCTCTTAAGTATTTGTATGTTTGCTATTGTAAGTAGAAACTAAAGCTAATTTGCATTCTGGTATGGAATACGGAAAGGGAAAGTTATAGTCAAGACTGAAATAATTATATCTGGTTAATTAACATAAAATACTTTACATATTACTTGATTATAACTAGCTGGAGCTGTAAATATTGCTTGGTTTGAATTAGTATCCGCCAGCAATGCAGCATTACTGCATAACACTGTATTACTACAACTATTGCTTTTCTTAGATAATAATTTACACAGAACTCTTAAGGGTGCTTTGCGTCATTGTCTTGCTGATAGCAAGATCTTCAACTGACACGAAAACACTACACAACAACAAATCATTATGAATAAATATTTCGTGATAATGTTCTGATTCATTTTCCCATCACTTTTGGCTTGGATTTCCTACTCACACAGCAGCAGAGCTCTTCTGAACAAAAATATAGCCACCTCTGTACTTCATAATGGGATCTGCTCACGCTTGATTGTACTTTCTATCTGATCTTCCTCTAACGTACTGCTTCTTCTTGAATCAAAAAGTTCGAACTTAATTTTATTTACCAAAAATAGTTCCGTGACTTTTTAAATGCTCAATCTTTACGTTTTCAGGAAAACACTAAGCATTTAATTAAACTCAGCTTGCATAGTAATGATTACTCTCAATATCTTTTCCAAATAATTTATTTCCATAGAGCCTTCCTGAAAGAGTTTATCCATAGGCTCTTCCATTCTTTGAAAATGGCCTTATGACTTTTCCTCTATGTGGTTTTTCTCCATCTTTGAGAGGCAGATAGCCCTTGAGCTGCTTGGCCTTAATCAATTAAACTAACCTAACACTGACGTTAAGGCTACCAGAAAATAAATTAATACCTCCTTTAGTCAGTTAGCTTCGTGCTCCTTTTCTTTCCCTTTTTTATAAACTACCAGCGTTTCTTTCTATTCTTTTTTTTCTGGCACCAATATATTTTATAGTTCACGAATATTTTTTAAAAATTAAGCAAAGAAGCAACCTTAGTTTGGCATAAATATCAATAAAACTGTATCGATTTTGAGGCAATTAGAACAGGTCGCTTTCCTTCAAGAGGGGAAAAATTCTTCCCTGATGTGATAGTTTTGTCTGCTTCGTAGATATTTAATTTTGCTGCCATTTTTCGCACACAGCTCAGCCAACATCTATCAGTGTTGGCTAGACAGTGTGAAAGATATTATTCTGCATCTAAACTCGGCAGACATTTCTCGTTACTTTGTCGTCTGAATAACTTACTATGTTGTTAATGTAGAGCTACGAATACTTACCTTTACAAATTTCTTAAATTTTGCTCAAATTTCACAGAGGGAAAAAATAAATATTTTTCGTAACTACGGAACATATATAAGCAAAGTTATTAAATCTGTTTAATCTTAAATGAAAGCTTAAGTAATCAACGAAATAACGTTTTCCGCGTTCGATAAACCAGACTGCAAATCATCTGCAGTTCACAAAGTTTGAAACAGTTCTGTTGTGCATTTCACAAAGACCCAATTCACAGCTGCAGAATTGCAGAAACATTTGCAGCAAAATATTTACTTTTCATAATTATGTAGTTTGGCGCAAACAACGTTTAAAACGTTTTTCACTGTCTTTCTGTCTGTTATATATATATATATATACATTTTAGGGGATGTTCGAAAAAGATGGCTGCAGTTTTTAATTTCTTCTACATTGATTCCAGACAATTTTTCTTGTTGCATAAGTTCTTAAAATAAATTAGGCGGGTTTATCAGAGCAGTTTCACCATTATTACTATGGACTTTTCGTAAGACATGAAAACGAACGTTGTGCAATTCCAGTGGAAAAAAACATATTAGTTAAGGAGAAAAGCCTTTAACTACATTTCCATAACCCTGTCTCTCTATGTAAGCACGATACCTAGTTACGGAATAATGTAAATATTTGTTAAAATGCGTTTGATTACTATTATAATTGCACCTGATTTCATGCAGAAGGTGCGTTAAATCTAACTAGCTATACTAATTTCAGAAATATCGTATCTAGACTCCTGTCCAAAAGTTAGGCAATAAAGTAAAACAAAAGCGGTAAAAAAGAAAAGTATTTTTTAGAACTTCATTGAAACTTCCGCAAATTGTGGGGTATAACAAAAGAAATTCAAAGGAAACTATCGATGGATAATTAAATAATGTTGGTTAATAAAAATATGGAATTTTTGTTGGAAGTAAAAGTTATTTGACAGAGGTCTCTGAATCCGAAATAAGACGTAAGATGACCCGTGCTGAAATAATGTCCTAGAGCATTGCTTCATGCCAAAAATAAAATCACATATGATGGCTTAGGTCAGTGGTCTCGAACGCAAATTGCATGTGGACCGAATGCAAGACCTGTAAACAACTAACGAGCCAGAAAGTTTTTTAATAAAATATTTTATTAACATGTAGAGAGATTAGGTATTTGTTGAAGTAGGAGAAATGAAAAATGACAAATACCTTCGCCGGGAATCGAACCACTGACCTCTTGAATACGCGACGAGTGTGCTGACCACTACACCACGAAGACATACTAAGAAAGCGGGAGAAATACCTTATATACTTCCCTTTTAAAGGGCGACTGGGGATTAGGGGTCCCAATCGCCAAATCTTGGTGGTGGAGAATCATCATCCACCACCTTTGTTTTAGTTCTGGCGCCACTAAAGACATTAGGTATTTTCTGGAAGCAGGAGATGTGAAAAATGAGAATGTCCTCGCCGAGACTCGAACCACGGACCTCTCGAATACGCGTTGAGTGTGCTGTCCAGTACACCACGAAGGCATGCTAAGAATGCGGGAGAAACACCTTATAAACAAATAAAAAATATTTTAAATAAATTTTAATTTTCGCTTATAAATATATATCAGAGCATACATAAAAATAGTAATAATATCACAAAGGGAAAAAAATCAAATTTGTATTTATTTTCACACTTTATAACACTTTATAATTCAAATATACTAATATCTAAATATTAAATTCTTAGAATGATATTTCTTTGAAATAATTCTAAGATATTTAATCATTAAATAACTTACTCTAACTAAAACTAAAAATAAACACATTATGAAACCTTCCTACGTTTTCAGAAAAAATTTACCGAGTAGGACAAAACTTGAGAATAAATAAAAACAAACTAGTCTCTTTCTTTTATTTATTAATTTTTCTTGGACACATAAATAAAAATACATATATTTGTATGCGAATGATTACAAACTTTATTTTTTTTATTACAGCTTGACGCTTCATAGTGTTTCTATTCTGATAAAATTTGTAGTCTTGGAAAGAAATTACTAGAAATTTTCTTCATCACAGTTTGCAGATACTAGTCGGTTAATCGGGTTCTTCTATTATTAGTTTTCAAACTGTAAAATTACGCGATTCTCATTTAAATGTATTGTTTAAACAAAGCGATTATTCTTAGGGTAAAAATTCATAAGTGAACATACTTTTTGATAAGAATGAATAAAAGTTAATAAAATCCATATCTTCAAATCTTTCAATAAGATTTATGTCACATTGTAAATTAGTTAGCTCCACACGCAGATTTTCTGGAGAGTTATTGATATTCATTTTTGGTGAATATGAAAATAATGTAGCCGTAGAAAAAAAATAACTAAAATCTTGAAATAGTTGCAATACCATAATTGAAATGTCTTCGTGGGCTGCGTAGAATTTTTTCGGGAGGCGCATGTGGCCCGCTGACCCCCCAGTCAGAGACCACTGGATTAGGTTATTTGTGCCAGTTCTCAGGAAGACACGTTCTTAGCTTGTAGAAGTTTAGCAGAGAATTACGGAGAGAAATTAAATATCTTCCAATTATGTCCCATACATAATTGATTAGATTCAAGCTGGGTGATCTCCATGGCAACTCGATATGAAGCAGTATTTCAGATTTTAAATATTAGCCTTTAATGCGAGCCCTGTAAGCTTGCACGTTATCGTTAATAAAATGATATTAGAACCCATAGTTGTGAGAAATGGCTGAATACATTGAGCAAGGATGCGGTGTCTGCTAACTACAGCAGCTACAGTACCGATTGAGAAGGTAAGGGAATAAGAGTAGCAGTATGCAACAATTCCTACCCAGGTCATCAAACTACTGATTTTATATCCACGCATTTTGCGGATGTTACTTGTTCTAGCGTGTTCCAGGCATTCTTCAGAGCAGTAACCGTTAGGAATCAGTCTACTGACCAAATCATGACTATAAAGATTCATTGTGGAATCCAGTTACGGTGATCTGTAGAGTCCCATCAGAGTTCAGGTGTGGGGATCTCGAGACCAACTTAAGAGGGCCAGTCTTCAGTGGGACGGAGACCATTAATCGTCTTGTATACAACTTACCTGTATGTAGCCATCGTTAAACAGTTTTCGGATATAAAGCAAACTTTCTAAAGATTTCTACGTGCAGGTCAGTTGAATGCAAGACAACGTGAAGTCTGTGAGTTAATGTGCAGTGACTGACTATAGCGTCTTGCTAGCAGACCCAGAAAATCCTGAGTGGTTGTGACCCTTAGACGTCTAATTATTGATCTTCGAGGCACAAATGCTTTATCTTGATATCTGCTTTACATACGATAAGTGACGGAACCATTGACATTTAAGACTAGGACTACTTCAAAATGCCCCTAGCCCCTTTCATGACGCTCTGTAATCTCTCATCATCTGGCGTCCCTCAAACGATGTCTATTCGTTTCTTAAAATTTAACATTTTTCAGTTTTATTCCTGAATTCTGTAACGAGGAGATATAGAACGGCGCAAAACAGGTTGTGTCTATACCTAAAATATTTTATTTTCTTCTTTAGGAAAAAAAAAGTTGTTGTGAAATACATTTTCTGCTGGCTATTTTCTTCCTACATTTTGTTTTAAAATTTTTTTATGAATATCTTAATTTTTCTCTTTACTACTTAACCTTTGAGCTTCACTGTAGATATCTTGTAAAGTCATTAGAATTTTTAATGCCAAAAACGTGAAAAATGATCAATACCCTCTCCGGGTCTCGAACCTGGACCTCTCGAATATGTGCCGAGTATGCTACCTTTATACAACGAAGGCATGATGGAAGGATGGAGAAAATTTCTTAAATACTAACCGCTTTTAAAAGGCGACTGAGAATTAGGGGACCCAATCGCCAAATCCTGGTGGTGACAAATAAAACTTTTAGTTTGGGCGTCGTCCACCACCTTTTAGTTCGAGCGCCACTGTAGCGTCATTAGGTTTTTAATGCTGGAGACGGGTAAAATGAGCAGTGCCATCACCGGGATTCGAACCTGCACCTCTCGAATACGTGGCGAATGTGCTACCGTTACACTACGAAGGCATGCTTCAAGGAGGGGGTAAATACTTTATAATCTGACAGATTCTTGACAAGTGACATTTGTTGGCATTAGAAAAAACTTTCCAAACTCATATGCTCCTCTTAAAGTGTCATTAATATCAATATACTCCCAGTAAGTTATTTTGATAGAATTTCCCATAAGAACTGCTCCGTCTACGATTATTACATGCATGAAGTATTAAGTAACTAAACGCATTTTATGCACACATAATGCAGTAAAACGAATGATTAATGTGTAATAAAACATTATATTAATCTTTATTTAAAGTAACCGTAGTTTTTATTTGCAGCAAATTGCAATGTAGAGACGTATCTGCGAGAACATGAAGGGCCAGGCGTAGAACATGTGGCTTTAAACACGCCAAAAATAGTAGAAACGGTTTCAAAAATGATTTCACTGGGAGTGAAATTTAGACAACCTCCAGCTGCGTATTATAATGAAGTAAGTATCACTCCAATAGTATTTTAAATAAAGTTTTATGATTAAAATAGTATTCCTTACATTGAAATTCCTATTTATAACTTTAATCCTTATTTAATATTAGAAAGAAATTTCAGTCCAATTTTGCTCCATTAAGTGGATATGGAAATTTAAAATAAATCATTCGTATCTCTTCTTCAAACTTAAAACTGTTTATGTGTATTTTGCATGGTTCAATACTTTTTCATAGTAACAGAGTTAATACTTTTCTAAACAATGTAAATAATTATACATGCTTTCCCATTTTTATACATATATTCATACGTCCCTTGCGCGTCAAATTTAATCAAAAATCACAATATTTTGCTTAATGAGTCTACATAAAATGGTGAACAAAACTGAGCATGGATTTTAAAATATTATGAAATATCATTGAGGAATAAATCTTTCATGGTTTTTATATAGTTTTTGCAAAAATGTGTCAATACTAAAATGCATGAGAAAGTTCTCTTATGTATCTGGATCATATAAATTAAATATGAAAGCAATTCAAACAAAATTTAAACACAAGGTACATTTTAAATGCCCAGAATTTTCAAACATCTTAAGTGTATGAAAACTGAATATTAATATTAACTAATTGTATGAAAACAATTCAATAAAAATTGTAAGCAAAGGACATTTCAAATACCCAAAAGTTTCAAAAATCATGAGTGCATGAAAGCTGTATTTAAATAGTTACTAATTATGTACTTGAAAAAAAATTATAAATGCTTTTGCTCCGTAATATTACTATTTCATTTACTTCATTTTCTCAATTCAATTTTTGTTCAATAGAATCAATTTTGTATAATCTGTGTAGATAAAAGTAATACACAATGCTCCACTTACTATTATATTTCATTGCTAACTTAATTTTACCTATATTTCATATTTTATTGTGTGAAAATTTTTTACTTTAATTATTTTGTAGATTACTGCAAATAAAACAACTACATAAATCCAAATACAAATTAAAACTGATATTTATTCAGTTTTATACAGCTTTAAATGCGTGATTAAAGCATCATTTTAATTCTGTTTCAATATTTATGGAAAAGGCATTAATTCAATGCATAAAAAATTAAATTTTTGTTATTCTGCATAATATTTTAAATAAAAGAAAACATTTAGTTTAATATCTCAAAATATAACAGATTAAATAACCATGCTTTGCATGTCATGAACAACTCAATGTTGTAAAATACCTGCGTTCGCAAAGCGTAGATCACGCACATTGTTTAAAGCAGAAGGAAAGCATTCCACAATTTTGTTTTCACATTCCTCTAGCTTTTTGATGATCTGTTTCTTGCAGAGTTCTTATTTCGAAGATTTTTGCCATCTGAAACTCAAAGATAGAAGTTCATTCTAAATATAAGCAAACGATCTTTGTTATGCCGCTAAATATAAACAAAGCTGAAATTAGCTGCTACTGCCATCAAAGGAATAATAATAATAATACATGTTTCAATTCATATCAAAAGTTTGGTTTGGTTTATCTGCTTTTTGAGAAGCTTATGAGGGCTGTCTGCCTAATTAAAGAAATGCCTTTGTGGAAGCACTTTCCAAGGGAAACTGGATCGTATCCACATAACACATGCGAAAAACCCCGAAAACGCTTATGCAGCCAGCCCATCCGCTTTGAATCAAACCCAGGTCGAACTACCGGAGACTGGCGATTTTACTGCTTGGAAACAGGTATACAGTATTAGGACACATTGTTTTCAGTTGATGTATTGCGAAAGGAATATCAGTGTTTACAAGCAATGCTGAATAGCGGATATGTATAGCTAACTGGAACGCATTGTTTTACTGATCTATAAATATACAAAGCCGATTTCGAGTTCTCCGTAAGCGCTGTAGTGCATACTGATTTTTGCCTTGCTTCAAGCTCATGCGTGGTTGTTCTGATGGGATGGGTTTCTGAGATAGAAATTTTGTACCTCAGGGCACTCGAACAAATAGCGGTCGGGGACTCACAAGTATCATCATTCTTGAAACCGAATCTTTCAGGTAGCCTAAGTATGGGTAGTGTTCAAAAAAAAAAAACTGCGTGATCTCTTTTAAACCACTTAGTAGCGCCGTGCTCACCTCGGAGGAAAAGTAAACTGCACATCTCATACTATTGCTGTGACATTTTTGAATAGCTGTGTCCCAGTACCCGATTTTATTTTCGATGCAAACCTCGCAGCTGGAAGTGAACTGATCTGACACTAGGATATATAGCTGCACATTTTGATACCTCATCCACCAATTTGGATCCCAGTGAAGTTCTGGTTGGTTGAGAAAGCATGATTCGCTGTATGTTTCTGACAATGCAGTTTCTGCTGTGGTCGTCTCGTATGGCTTGCAGACTAAAAGCAGAGTCAGTATAAGTATTGAAATGTCTTTAGTTAAAGCGCAGTGTTTGATTTCTGCTGTTAAGGTTTCTAACACGGCCTAAAATACCGAGTTCCCACTTAGCAGTTTCCTTATCTAGGTCTTTATTAGGGTTTACGGTTAACGCAGAAACCAATGCCTTTGCATTGCTGCCCTTTAGACTGTCCTCTTTTTTACAGAGTACGTTTTTATCTCAAAGACAAATCAATAGATAGGCCCTTGCATATCAAGATATAACTGGAAATGAGGCAGCTGACGTGCTTGTTAAAGGCGCTGCAAATAGTACAGACGATCAATGATCACAGAAGCAGCAAACATCGCAGTGTTGAATTCCTGTCGTTAAGGTTTCTAACTTAATCCCGAATCCTCAGGTTTCAGTTTCTTTATGGTAGTTTTACGGTTAATGGCACAGACGCCACTGCCTATGCATTGCTTCCTTTGGATCCGTCCCTCTTTTTACAGAGAAGGCTTTTTATCTCATCAGATGGGTCCCTGAGTATCAAGGTATCACTGGAAGTGAGGCAGCTGATTTGCTTGCTAAAGACAGCATAGATTTACTTGAATCACCAAGTAGACAAAAATAGCAGATTAAAAGACGCACCTTCAATAATTTATTGCGGGCATGGTAGAAGAGACGGACAGAGACATAAATAGAACATAGAACTTACCGCCATTTACCAAAGGTAAACTTGGGAATTAGGTCCCACCATTCTAATCTTACTCAGTTCCTGACAGATTAAGGCCCCTTTCAGGCATACTTGCATCGTTTTCGACTCAGAGAGTCTCCACTTTGTGACTGCAGCGAAGAAGAAGATGTAGATCACTTCTATTTCCCGAACGCCAGCATCTGACGCTTGACAAAGGCAGTAAGTAATGCTATGGTAGTGTGGACAATGAATTCACGGCGCAACAATGGAGCATTATAGCGAACTGAGGAAATCTCACAATGCTGTGCGAGAAGAAACAGCTGTCAGTGGCTTCATACGCAAAAAAAAGACGCAAGTCAGTTGCCACTTACGAAGTTAACAACACGTTTGCAATGTAGCCCATTATATGTATATCGCTATCTAATTATCTAGCTTGTATATATATATGTGTGTGTGTGTTTGTAATCTCATTATTATCATCTTTTGATTTATTTTATACATCGTATGATTGCTCATAGCAATTTCGTATTATTCTCGTGCATTGTCATGGTGTTAGTAATACCTTTAAAAACTTCCACGTGGTTGGTAAAACAATCGGTCTTCCTTGCCACTATATATTACTTTTTGAAACAATAAATGCAACATGATAAGTAGGCACAATTCCGTTTAGGTTACTTCCGTGGCCGGAAGTCATTTCAGCGGCGTACTAGAGAATATATTTATAGTCTTTTCAACTGCTTTGAAATGTACCTTTAAAGACACTTATCCCTGAAGAAGATGATAGTTGACTGACATCTGGCTCATTCAGAGAGATACAAGAGATATGATAAAAATTAACTGTGACCTAGCCAAAATTCATATAAAACATATATTCATATTCTATATAAAACATATATTCATATATATATATATATAAATATATATATATATATATATATATATATATATACATATAAAAAATATGCATCGTCCAACTGCCAGCTGTGCTTTACAGTCGTTTATACCATAAGTACATGCACTGAGTAAATACAATAATTCTTTTTATTCTTTACAACTTAAAAGAACAACTGAAGGGAGGAAGAAGAGCCAGTTAATCAAATCCAAACGGAGACAAGTTATCGTTTATCACATTTTAGTTTTAATGCTAACGTACACTAGTTTTATTTGGAGAAAAAAACGTGTATAAAATCAACTGTGGTTTCGCCGGAA
The DNA here is from genome assembly GCA_000611955.2 of Stegodyphus mimosarum. NCBI lineage: Eukaryota > Metazoa > Arthropoda > Arachnida > Araneae > Eresidae > Stegodyphus > Stegodyphus mimosarum. The sequence continues at coordinate 286,471 of KK122182.1, forward strand.
TTCGAACCAGGGATCTTGCAGTTGGTGTTAACTATATATACCTAGAGAATAAAAGCAGGGAAATGCGATAATTGCTTGCAACTGGATGTAAAGCTAAATGGTGACCAGCATATTGTTATTTGTAATTCTGTAAAAAGGTTTCACCTTCCATTATGCGTGTTTTCGTAGTGTAAACGGTTAGCACATCAAGCTAGCAGTTAAACGATCTGTGATTCAATACCGGTGGGGAAATAGATTATTTTCAATAATTCGTTTTTGAGAAACATAACTGTCCTTACCAGAGCCTAATCACTTTTAAAAGTTAGAAACTGCATAGTCGTAATAATAAACCTAGAAATGAGTCAAATTGATAATTTATTCCAATATCATTCATCAAAACTTTTCTGTCCCCGCATTATTAATATTTTGCACGTTTAATGGATCACAATAAAATTTCTTAATACTAAGAGATTGTCAGGACTGAGTGTTCGGTGCATACTCTTGGCGAACATATTCGTGAATTAAACTAAGTCCTGATCTTGAACAGGGAGCTGAATGCAGCTATGTTCTGTGGTAGAAAACTGTGGTTAAGTGGTAGAAGAACTGCACTTAAGAAGGATTTAAAATCCTCTTTTATTAAACCACAATTATATACAGCCACTTCCCAACTCGGGAGGAATACAGAATATAATGACCGCACTTGGGTCTAAACTGAACAATCTAAAATTTGAACTAAAGTTAAATAGAAATTAAATCGTCGTTGCTCACAGAGCCTATGAACGTGAGGTTGGCTTCTATGTTAAATGGTGCGTAGCAAGGTTTAACTAATACTAACACACTTAGATTTACTTCAATAGGTAATAGCATAACAGCGATAAGGCTTAGAATTTAAATACTAGCTGGTCAGGCGAACGTCGAACAGAGTAGCAGTGGTCTGAGACTAAAAGCTGTCTTACACTGAGAGGTTCCTACCTACCGTTTAAATTGAAACTTGGCTCCACTTCAAATTAGCATAAAGCTGAAACGCGCGCTTATTCTAACGGGAAGTTGAAATAAGAACAGATAGAAAAAGGCAAATTAAAATAAAATTTGTTAGTTTAAACTAAAACCTTACAAGGTTTATTAGGAGTTTCTATCATTTTAGAGCAAAATTCCTGCGGAAAAAGAATGAAAGTGAAACTAATTATTTCATGAATTTAATGCGGTACTTACTTGCAAGGCTGTGAAACCTTCCTTGAAGTCTTGCGATCTGAAAATCCTGTCGAAATGTTGACAGGATTCTCGAATTCTGTCTCTCTTGGTGTTCATTGTCAAAATTCAAATGGAGCTCAAATATAGATAATCTTTGTTAACTTTGCTCCGATTTAAGTCTTTCTCTTTGCAGGTACATCATCTCTTTGTTTGTGAACACCTCAATGAGCTGCGTGTGGCTTGTTCCGTCAGTTGCAGCCATTTTTTTCAGTTGCTTCATAGTTTGCGGTTTATTGGCACAGGTTGTCGTGTAAAAAGCTTAGAGAACAAAGATCAGAAGATGTCTCAGTCCTTTGGAGACAGTTCGGTCTTTGAAGAAGCTGGTTATATCTGATATGGATGTTTGTAAGAGTAAAGCTTATCGTTTTCTTAAAAACACTGAAATTACATGTGGTGTTTATAGATATGCACTAGAGCATTATCAACTCAATTTATTAGCAAGACTAACTCCACTGATGTGGGGAAAGGCAACGACTATAGTTGATAATACACATTTATATTAGTATATACAAAGATAGATTACATTAGGTTTACAATTAGCCATTGTACGTATTTTTTAAATTCGATGGATGAGAGGTATTTGTATGTCTAGTCTAACTACAGTTTCATAAGTGCGTAGCTTTTCCTTGGATTCAGAATATGATTTTGCACCGTAGAGAATAATTTTATCGGATGGGGTACCTAGTAGTCCTTGAATGGTATACTGAATGACAGAAGCCTCGTCGATAACACCGTCACCACGATTTGCAATTTCGCGCATTGCGATAAAATATTGCATAAAGCTTTCATTCGAACGCATTTTTCTTCTTTCGAGTTGTTTATGAATTTCAATAGACGTAATTTTATCGGAGAACTCATTAAGTAATACTGTTTTAAACATATCGTATGAATTGAGATTCCGTTGTGAAAACAAAAAAGTTTTAGCAGTACCCACAACAAGTCGTTTCGCAAAAACTAATTTTTGCTGGTCGGTGAGATTGGGGAATAAGTGAAAATTATCCTCGATATCGTTGAAAAAAGCACGGACTGAATAGCAATCATTGCCTGAAAAGTTTCTGCATGTGTTTGAAAGATCTCTCAAAACAAACCAAAAGTCATAACTCATCTCGCGAATCTCGGTGCTCGCCGTCAAAACACCGGAGCCACTCGAATTCAAATTTATTACTTCCGGGTTAGAAGAAACAACGCAATTTGGGTTTGGCGCCGTGGAGGGAGAGGAAAGGGGAATAGAAGAACTTAGACCTACAGGCGTCGGTCCGCTATCAGTGTTTGAAATTGGATGATTGTCATCGGATAAAAAACCAACAACTAGGGAATTGTGAAAATCCGTCAGATTAGTAAGCGCATGAAAAATTTTTTCACATAAAACATCTTTATTAGTGGAAACTTCCAAATGCAATAAATTAGCCACTGATATAAAATCTGAGAAAGAAAAATCATTTAATAGATGTTCTTTATGTTTTGCCAAATCGAAACTGTCCGGGAACGCGGCAAAATTTCGCATTCTCTTTCGCGAAGAATGATCAAAATCGGAATATCCAAGCACGGTATTAAATAATTTAATAACTCGTGTTGTGCCATATTTAAGAGAGTTCGCTATCAATGGGATATCACCTAATTTTAGGGCCATAGTTCTTTAAGCAATCAAATAGGACAATATGAATATGAAATAGGGTATGTATGAATGAGAAGTAAACAGCATAAACACAGTTTAAAATCGTAATATTAATAAATTATGAACGAATCAGGGAAAAATGAGCCTACCTAACTCTGGGGCAGTCCTTATAATCCAACATATTTCTTGTCCAATCCAATGTAATCCAAAATCGAAAACGTCCAAAATCAGAAGAATCGTCAATGTAACATCAATCGTCATAAGACATAATCGTCATAATCGTCACGTCTTCAATCGTCATAAAACATAATCGTCACGTCTTCAATCGTCATAAAGGCACGTCTTGCCTTTGTTAGCTTTCGTCGTTGATGATTGCTGGTGTCTAGGGTTCGATTAACGCATGCACAAAAGGTACGGCCGAGCCCCCAAAATGTGGGGAAAGGCAACGACTATAGTCGATAATACACATTTATTAGTATATACAAAGATAGATTACATTAGGTTTACAATTATTGAGATAATATATGAGCGATCGAGCAACGTCTGCTCCGCTCGCCAGCTATTCCTCGTCTCTCTCGAAGGCGGGAAACACACCTGCTGACGTAATGCATACGTCACACAGTAGGGGATTAGGGAATATCATGACATAACATTTCCCACACTGAGTACAACTTAACTTGCAGTTTGGCAAAGCTTATTATTACACTTCTCTAGGATAGCTGTAACAGGCTTCCCGGAAGACTGCATTTTTTTCGAACTAGGTACTGAAACCATTCAATCTTGGAATAACGTTCATTTTAGCAACTGCAAGAAATATTACTCTCACTTTCATTCATTCCACTCAAACTAAACTCACTCTCAAACCTCTGTCACTCACTCATTATGGCACTTGCAAACATAGAGAGATAGGTTGCTTGTAGGAAGGAGGCGACTGCTTCCAGCACATTTTGAGAAGCGAAACATATTGCCCCAATTCCAGCCACCTATGCTGTTGTATTGATACTTGAATCAATTAAACCTTCAATCATCTTATGAATGAAAGATTCAGCAACAACAATATTCGTTGCTTGTTGAAATGTAATACATCCAGTGAATCGATAAGAAAGAAAGCAGACAAGAAAGAAAATGATCAAGGCTTACCAAATTTTCAACACTTTCAACATAAATTGGATTAATTCTGGTCTCCACACTTTTCAAGATAGACCCGTTTTTCGAACATAGTGCTTGCATCACGATTAGATTGCTCGTTGGAAACCTTTTAGTTTTAATTTTCCTAGTACGCTGTGTAATTTGGTTTCAGTGCTAGCTATGAAATCAGTATCTCTCAAAGCAAAGACTCGACAAGCAACAGTCCTCAGACAGAAGGACCTCTAGTTTTTGCAAGACCAAGTGAAGCTAAAATGTGCAGCGAAGATAACGTAGATAGATGTTTTGAAGAAAACTGTTCACTATGAGTTAATGTCTCTAAATCAGACAATCAGTGAGACAAGTTATAATGTCTTGAGTTTTGTTTTGAATTTGAGGACATTTGTCGTAAAAGCTGTGCAAGGATATTGCTTCACGATGACAATTCAGCAAACCACAGAATTTTGAAGAGGAACAGTTTTTAGCTAAAATGGAGCATGCAATGATTTCCCATATCCCTTCTTCCCAGATTTATAACTGTGAAAACCATTTTAATTTCCGAAGCTGATCTTAAACTAAGGATGCTTTTTGTGAATTTCTAATATACAAATGAAATTTCCACTAGTCTCTCATATTTCTTCTTCACAGATTTCAAATCCTGAAAAACTTTTACTATCCTAAATGAATGTATATTTAAGTTGAATTTTAGAAAATGCTAGACGCTTTTCAATTAGAAAATTTTCAAGAAAAATTCTATTGATATTGTAAATTCTGGCATGGTGTCTAAATGCATAAGGGAATTACTTTTAAGGGGCTGGAGATCAGACTTCACTCTGGGTCATATTTTATGTATTAACTAGTTATCTAGTTTACTATATTTGCTTTTACTGTTACTATACTTTCGCCGGCTCTAACGGGGACGCATATTAATCAATGTGTATAAGTACACAGATTTTGAGTTAAAGAGAAAGCTTTTGGCAGCATTAGCTTATTATCATATCGATACTATTTACTCCTAGCTTCCGAATTAATTTCATTTTGGCTTAAGCCTAGCCAGCCATAGTTACTCGCATAAGTTGAGGGCCGGAGCCAATGTTTATAAGCATGCTTTATCTTGTAAATCTCATATTTTAAATGCTTAAATTTTAAATTAACTTTGCTTATGTTAATCCTACAAGTAGCGGAGACATTTCTGTTATTACACAGGCCGCGTAAATTGCTAGGTTGAAGTACTAATAAAAAATAATTTTAAACCTTCTTCTGTACTCAGTGTTACTTCACAGGAAGATTAAGCCCTTGTGATAAGTTTCCTAACCGTATTTAAGCTGTCAGAGTCAATACGAAGAAGTTAGGGTCCGTACAACGTAAGTTCAAAGTTTTTTTGACCTTGTCCAGCGTCTTTTTGCTCAGCCTGGGTTCATAGGCATTAAACATTGAAAACTAAAATATTCAAAACCTTGATTATTGAAACTCATTACACATTCAACAATCCATCATCACTATCATGTATGGTACGAACATTGGATTTACACAAAAAAGAGAAAATAAATATTAAATACTTTAAGATAATACCTTTGGACATTAAAATAAACAAACAAAGCTCAAAATAGGTGGGCAGAGTGAGCATGAGTAGGCGTCGGCTAACCCATAAAAACAAAATATTTTGGCCTTTCGCAACTTTGCACGCACACTTGCGCTCCACTTCCGCTATTTTGGCAAAAGAACTCAAACATTCTAAAAGGTACTGCTGCTGCACCTTGTTTAGCCTTCTACTATCACTGACATCGCGTTTAAGAAAGTATAAAGGCTTCTATCTCCTTCAAATTTAGTATTTCAAACTAAGGACGCATTACTTACATCCACGTTACGTTCATCCCTAAATTTAGTGTTCATTTTTTCAAATGCTTCAAAACAGTATGATTTTATAGTTTCCATTACACCTATCAATAATATAAAATTATCATTCACAAAGGACCAGCATTAATTCGGATCTTCATTCATGCAGCATTTATAAAATTCCTTTAGAGGGCGCTCTTATACATGTAGGACAAACCCCCATATCTCGTCTTGGCAATTGAGCTAGTCAAACAGCACTTGATTAACCCTTTTCATATCTTTATTCCATATTTACAACTATTATATACAGTACTGTAGCTAATATTATCTTTTTTGTATTTTTGAGCTGTTGGCTGTTGTTGTGTCTAGCTTGCTCTGGCGCATCCCATAAAAAGAACAAAGAACGACGTAAAGTCTCCCACGAGGCTCGGGCTGCGCCCCTCACACCACATTGCAGTAGTATGGCTTTTTATCAAACATAGTTTAAAAGCAGTACAAAAGGTTTAAACTATTTTATTCGGGGTTTTATTTAACACTCAACAAAAACTACCAATGCTTAACCAAAATTTCTGAGATCCAAATGAAACCAGTTAAATGAAAACGTTTTAATTACAACGCTGTCTTTTCTTGAAAAGGATAACTTAAGCTTCATCTTAAAGTATTACTGTGAAAGTTAAATTTTGTCGTAGCACTGTGTAATACTGAAGATTTTCAAATTTAAGAAATGTAGTTACAATAATTTAATAAGGAAAACTGACTCCTTTTTTCTCAAATATCATTTAACATTAATCTTTCTTTTTTTCCGAAGGTAGAAATCAATACAATTAGCCAACGTCTTTGAATTTTTTACAGAATATATTGAAAAATAATTTATTTCATACAGTTGGCAAAAATAATCTAGACTTCTAAAATGATACCATTTGAGTGCGCATGTTCAAAGACGTTTTACTTGCCAGTTAATATGATTTAGTATGCATCAGGATTACTGAAAGATTTAGAAAAATAATTCTTAAACTCCGCATGAAATAAATATTGGCATTAAAAATGCAATTTCCTGAAACTTTTAATGGGAAATGTTTAAAAATTTAAAAGGCAATATTTTTTAGATCATTTAAATAAAGAATAGGAAAATAAATATAGATTTTTTTTCTTATCCTGCGGTTATAAATGCTCTACAGTAAAATTTCACTGAATTTAAAATTAATAGCGTAAAAGAATTTTACATTTTCAATACTTTGTAGACACATTAGTAGTTTGGGAAGGAGAAAGTCTTGGAACTTATTTTTTCCCCTCTCCGGAGTCGATCATCGAACCTTCTACTAACAGGCTAAATATTCCGGCCATTACACACGTAGAAAAAATATCTCAATTTAAATATTCCTCAAAGGCTGCTGGAACGGATTGCTAAGCTTCTGATGGACCAATCGAAGCCTGGTGACAAGATATTGTCCACAAATTTTAATCGCAGCCATACGTACGGATAGTTAGGGATCTGAGAACGAAAAGTCTTTCAAAATAAACATTACTCGTACACGGAACCAGCTACTGAACGGTTAGCTGTGCTGACTGCATACTATTAGATAATTAGAAAAGACTGTCTTATTACTGAATTCATTTCATGACATTCGCCATTTTTTTTGGAATTATTGGATTGAATGATGTGGACAAATTTATTAGCAGAGGAGTTTTATGCAAAATTTTCGTAAAAAAAAAGTACCTTTAGAAGTTTCCATGAAAAAGATATAGAGCAATTCAAATTGATTTTTTCTTTCAGGTTCTGCTTATTCAATAAATAGGAAAGAATCAGTACTAGACTATGAAAATGTTCCAGATTTCGCTAAAATTAAATAATGTCTTCTTATTTAGATTTACTCAGCATTATTGCTCATATGTCGATTACTCAATTGCAGAATGCATGTAAATACATCCTGATAAAGAAACTTTAAATACAATGTAAATTCTTGGATGAAAACGAAAACGACTGGAATGTAGCAAACAAAGTTTTCGTTCTGTATTAGTACCTCCGAGGTATGTTAACTTGAATTAACTTTTGTACATTTTTATCTCACAAAGTGCTTCAAAGTAATAATATCGAAAAATGTGAATTTCATCTAAATCTTGTTTACGAAAAATAAATCTAAATTTCTATGATTTAGTTTGAATCTTATTCTTACCGGGCTGTTCTATGCCTCTTCAATTAAATGTTAGAGCAATCAAATGTTATGTAACTTTTAATGTCGCATTTCCTTATCTTCGTATTACGTAAAATAAATTCTATTATTAAACTATCAATGGCCTTTACTTTCAGCAAATAATTGTTTAACTGGCCATGGAAATTTCATATCATGCGTTTTGGATTTTCATTTATTTTATGATCTTATCTTTATAAGGAATTTCTTGCACTTGTTCCTTTCAGCAGAGGATACAATTTGACACAGTGCTTGATATGAGAAACCTTGCGGTCTAATAGTAATCTGGTATTGAAATTCTACTGATTCCAGTGGTCCTCGTTTGCTTTGCCATAGTTGCTTCAACAGATTAAAAATTCTTAAGATTTCGTTTTTCATAAACTGCCAAGAAAAAAGAAGAGGTAGTTTATTAGCATATTTAATAAGTGAAAAATGTTTTTAAAAGTGATCGTTACCAATAAAAAAATTCAATGCCTTGTAAAACTACCCAAATTGATAATGAAATCGCAACTAGTTAATTCATAAGCATTAATGCTACAGTAAGAAATATAGTGCATAACAACGGTTGAACCGATTTTAGTCACAAAAAACAACTTAATGGAATTCTCTTAAGGCAGCCGTCTTTAATATTTGTTATACAGATTCATAACCTCTTTTAAGATCGCCTTCTAAGTTACTTATGATACACCTACGTCACTTACTATCTTTTATTTTCGAATAGCATTTTCCTAAGTTCTAAAAACTGCTCTTAAACTAGAAGCGTAGGATTCGCAAAACAATACATTAAGTTAATCAGATTTTAACACTGCTGATAATATTTTCTTTCTTATAAATTCAACGCCAAACAAATGCATCTTACGTTTTGAATTATTTGTTCTAGTGAACCAACGACGAATCTTATTCAATGAATCTACATTTATGTCAAGAGTTCAATAGAACAACTGACAAATATATGAGGAAATTTTCGTCGTCGAATCTAACCCTATTGTAAATCAAGCACTAGTTGTCACAGTTCTTCTCGAAATTGTTTCTTAGCTTCAAACTTCAGTGGGAAAGAGAACTATCGTATTTTTATGTAAGATTTTTTTATTTGCAAGTTCCGTATTCTATCGGAATATGAAGTTCATCTACATTTTATTGGTGCCATTACCTTCTTGCAAGAAACACATTGCACTGTTGACCGAACGTAGTTCTCTGTAATAGCCTGTTTCGTTCAATGCAAGCAAATTAAAAATGAATAAATTTACCGAGTACCATTGAATGAAAGAAAATTCCAAATAAATAAATACCTAAGGATTGTTTAGTGCAAACGAACTACTAGTTGACAACTGAATTTTTTTCGTCGAACTACTGTTGTTTATTTTAAATTACAAAATTCAACTTCTTCCTTTCTACAATTTTAATCGTCTGGCAGAATGCTAGACATTGCTTTAAATTTAGTAAATTATTATAGCCCTAAATGCTTTGAAAGAAGAGAAAAAAATTGCAGTTTGAGAAAAGTTTAATTTTTAAACACCCTGATCCCCACAGAAAATTGTTTGATAAATTCTAATAGTGAATCAGTCTAATCATTTTTTTCACGATCCAATTATGTGCCAATTTGCAGGATCTTTTCATTTTATGCTTATTATATTTTTTCTGTTTTATTGCGTATAGAATCAGTATTAATATGCATTTTTACATGAACTAATGTGAATCAAATAATGGTTTTGAAAACATTCTTACTTAACTTAGATATCTCCCTGACAAATTTGAATTCTTGATAAATTTCATTAAAAGTTGTAAAAATGTTCTCGAAATAAAACTACAAAACTCTGAATCAAATAAAACCCTGCACTGAGTGCTTTCAAATGAATAATACAATAAATGAATTTGTATATGAAAACGAATTAAAGTAACATATAATTGAAAGTAGGATGATTCAGCCGAAAGGTTGGATTTATTGAAAACAGACGAGGATTACCCTACAGAGAAAACCATGTTTTGTTAAACACAATTTTTTTTGTTAAATGACAGTCTTTGTTGTGAATCAGCAGCATTTAAATTTTCAATAACACATCGTCTGTCATCGTATCACGGGCAATCCTCTTTAAAAGCTTACAGCAGTTTCGTGATGAACGCCGAATACTTCTCAGTGAATATATAACATTATAAGGTATTTCTTCCGCCTTCTTCGCGTGCCTTCGTGTGTAGTGATCAGCAAGCTCGACGCCTAACCAAAAGATCCGTGGTTCGATTCCCGGCGAAGACGTTGCTCATTTTTCGTTGTTCTGTTTCTAAAAAATCCTATTGACTCTACAACTGGCGCCTGAACTAAAAAGGTGGTGGATGATAATTCTCCACCACCGGGATTTGGCGTTTGAGTCGCCAAAACCCCAGTCGCCCTTTAAAAGGGGGAGTATATAAGGTATTTCTACTGATTTCTTCACATGCCTTCGTAGTGTAGTGGTCAGCACGCTCGACGCGTAACCGAGGTCTGTGGCTATTCCCGGCGAAGGCGTTGCTCATTTTTCATTAAGACAAGCCTAAATGTCTGAATTTCAGTACTGCAATCAACAGCGGAGCTGCCAATGAATAGTTGAAATAATGATTACTTTAAACTTGATTTTAGGGATAATGTTTTTAATTAACTGGGTTCTTAGTTCACCACATGCATATATACCTGTATACAGTTGAGGAAAGCGCATAGTAGGAAACAACACAGATTCGGTTTTCATCTTCTCTTGCCTAATCCTTCTTTATAACAGCTATGTCATAGTTAAGACTTTTCACTTCTATAAAGGAAATATATTCTGTTAACAGCTTTTAGAGGGGATATTGTAGTCTTCCTTCTTTTGCTTCAAAGTAACCTAATAACTCTACAACATATTTTAGAATTTTCTATAAGAGTGTGTTAAGATTAAAGTTATAAATTAAGCAACACAGAGTGCTGGGAATCCCTTCATTTAATTTTTAGTTGATTTAAATTGAACTACAAGTCTACATATCTATTCAAAACCAATAAGTGAGGGCATTGATTGAAAGATTGGCTGTGTTACGAAATATGGTTTTATGAAAGCAGTCGTTCCGCGAGAACGTATATGAAATATGTTTTACTTGACATTTTTCATTCTCTTGAGAGATTACCGATGATATTCATGAAATGTGTCTGTAATTAAGAAAGTATTTTCGAGACACCACAAAGATCTTTATTTATCTCATGTTTCAAAACACCAAAAGTTATTTCTTTTTAAAATCTGAGAGCATATTATATCATTTTTCCTTTAGGAGAAGTCAGTTTTCAGGAGCTGTTACGGCGTCAAATGGGTAGTACTTTTCATGAGATTGTGGTCCCTCAAACAAAATTAAAGTTATTTTTAAGTTCCCAACGCACCTCCACTTTCATGATTTTCTAATGAAGTCAATCATACGTCAGCATTTAAATATGCTTTCTTTATTGGCATAAGGTAAAAGCTCAGTTTTACAGAAGATCAGCTGTTAATTGGGCGGACCAACAGCCCTTAAATAGCTTGCAAACGAGAAGGTTCCGTACTTATTCACTTGTAAAAACGCAGTGTTTCCATTTGACGGAAATTTGCTTTGTGGCAACTTTTTCTGAACAGCAGCTATCCGTTTTTGGTGGTCGACGATGGGAATTATTGTGAGAAAGAAAAATATAAAATAATAATATTAATAATAATATAACAAATGGCACACCCGTTGAGCGATTCAAAAAGATACTGCTAATGAAGAGTTGGCAGGCCCCATTTAAATGGTACGCATTAGAATAAAAAGCTTTTGAGAGGAAAGAAAACTGAAAAGAACAATTTGAATAAACTTCTGGTCTGAGCGAGTAAAGAAACGAAGCCAGGTGTCAACAAAAAATAAAGTAAAATAAAAAGTATAAATAAATAAATAAAATGAATTAGCGCAAAGCTAACTGTTAGTAAGACGCAAAGCCTAAATGTCACAATTTCAATACTGCTATCAACAGCGGAGATGCTAGTGAATAGTTGATGTAATGATTACATTAAACTTGATTTTAGGGATGACTTTTTTTGAATAACTGGGTTATTAGTACACCACATGCATACATGCCTGTATACAATTGGAGAAAACGCATAGTAGGAAACAACACAGATCCAGTTTTCATCTTCTCTTTCCTAGTCCTGCTTTATAACAGCTATGTCATAGTTAACAGTTTTCACTTCTATAAAGGACATATATTCTGTTAACAGTTTTTAGAGGGGATATTGTAGTCTTTCTTTGCCATTAGCTTAATTGAATATGGCAAAGCTACTAGGTCTATTTACCTAAGAGGAAGAAGGCCTTCGTGGAGAACTTCCTGAAAGGACTGGCTCGTATTCATGTTATGTATGGGGCGAAAACCCAAAGCCAACCATGCAGCTAGCTTATTCACCTAGATATGAAACCAAAGCAGGTCGAACTACTAGTATTCAGTGGTCTTATCCACTCGGTTACTGGTAGGGATCTTTCTTTACCATAAATAAAATCGCTGTTATTTTGCTAAAGAAAGAGGAACGTTTATCATAAATTTCTCTCTACGCATTTTTAATATTTGATTTTGTTTAATGGTATACCTAAATTTATTTTCTTTTATAACTCTGGCATTGTACTTTCCTGAGTTTGGTGTGTTTATATTTCTGATTCTTCATTAGAAATTGAATTGTTTTATTGCGTAATTAAAAAATCAAGAACATAATTATGAACTTTAAAGTTAGCATAATTATGTATATTATTTTTATTTTATTTTAGCTGAAAAAAGTTCGAGAAATTCAAGAAATTGGAGAAGATTTAACTGAACTAGAAAAACTTGGAATACTTTTGGACAATGAAGTTGAACCAGGCAAAATTAAGGAAAAGGATGGGAGCCCAAAGTAATTCCTATTCAGCATATTTTCTTTTTTCAAAGCTTCGTTACTGTTATTTATACCAATTCTTGTAAAAAAGATGAATATAAGATGCAGTTTTAGTTTATTAGCATTAGAAATTACTATTACTGTTCTTATAACATTTAGTATGGTGAATGGCGCCCGTATTAAATGAGCAATATTAGGATTAAACCGTTAAAGACTGCCAACAAGTAAAAGAATCTAGTATTTTCTTTATTTACAATGGCTATTTACAATAAAGAGATCACATTTTTATATTTTAGTACCATAAATATCAGATTTCATGCATGACTTGTTTCACTTTTATAAATAACATCCAGTACGTAAATCAAAGTCATATGCAAAAATATTTATATATACATATATATTACTGAAAATTATTTCCCACCAAAGAAAACGCCCCCGTGGCAAATTTTGAAGTGAACGAAAGGCTTTATTTCTGAATTGCTCACTGTGCACACAGCATGCGGTTCTAAGATTTAAAACTAGCTAAACTGAGGTATGCTACTCCACTCAACATGGAATGAAAAGTAATCATATTGCTTAATTTTTTTAAATATTTCGAATAAGCTGAAGCTCAAAATTTACCTGTTTCCTTTAGAAACTGATTACAATGTATAGAGAGAGAGACAGAGAGAAAGACAACAAAGATTTAGGACTGAGTTCATAAAAATTCATAAATAATCATTTAAAGGATTTTATCTCTGAATATTCTTCTGCGACCCTCCTCCTAATAAGGACTGATTTCATGAAAAATCGATATTCGAAGAAAACGGCCTTCATCACTTCTTATAGTGCATGCTTATTGGTGTGTTCGTAAACCATTTAATTGCTTTTGTAAACTTCGGCTTCTTCAATACGCTTTCATCCTTTGTTTAGTTTTTTTCTATAATTTTAAGGTAATTCAAAGTTATATGTTTTAGTGACTACTTAATGATTACTATATGTTTTAATGATTTAAGATTTACTTCAGCTATCAAAATGTAGTCCACAAGATATGAAAGCTGGTGAACTCGAGGATGATTTAATAAAATGATAGTTTTCTTTGAAATCAAAAGCATGACGTTACTGCATAATTACACTGCGTAAACAGGCAATATAATTATGCAGTAACGTCATGCCTTAATCCTTAATTTGTCCTTACCAAATCAAGTCCTGATCTAACCTTCTGAATTCCATTCGGAATTTATTAAAGCCGATGTATATAAATATAATCCGAAAGTTTTTTTCCAAAATGCTTGAATTTCAGGATGTATGCATGAATTCCTTTCAGATATCAGGTCTGTTTCGTCATTGTACAACTATTCAAGGATTTGTTTTGGAGATAGTAATGTATTCATGCTACTGTTTCATGTGAACGATATGTTTGCATACGTAAGCATTTAGTAACTCGACTGAGAAAATGTATAAGATATAAAGTTGAACTTAAAATTTTTCCATTCACCGTTAAATGCTAATTTTCATTACTTAATATTTTGCTGTAATTACTCAAGCTACTTATTTTTTTCGTTTTCCAACGTTATGTGTTATAAGTATGCATGAATAAACATTGGTGTCTACTGTCTTTCCCTTCAAGCAAAAATTCGTAATAAATCATTCCTTACCAATTAAAAAAAAACTTTTAAAAGCAAAGTTTCCCTAGTTGAGGTGAAATTTCTTCTATCTACGCAAATTAGTGGAATGTGCGCTTCTGAGTGATAAGCAAACCACCAACTTTTTTCTCAAGAAATACTTGTTGGTGGAAAAGTTCCCGATCATTTTAGTTATAATTTTATCCTCTTTTAATTTAGCCCTAAATACTTTTCGCCTGACAGCATTTGCATCCATAGTGCATAAATTCGAAGGAAAAATTATATGGAGACTATTCTTCTATATTTTGACGACTCTAACTGCCGTAACGAAGGGCCCATGTTCGAATCTCGGCAAAGGCATGGATGTAAATTGTCTGTTCCCTCATAGGGTGTAACGGTGGCCGTCTATTAAGTGCCTCTATAATAAAATGACCACCGCTTCTGGCCTTGGTAGCGACCAAAATCTAACATAGCTAGTGCCTGCCATAAAACTTACTTTGAAGAAAAATGATGAGACATTTTAGAGAGTAGTATCTTTGGTTATTATTAGCAGATTCAACTATGTTTGCAACGAAGATTTCAGTTATCAAATTTCGGACACCAGAATTAAAGCATTCTGTAAGAAAACACCCTTGAAGAAACCCAGAAGATAGAAATAGTACGAGTATATGAACAAACGGCGCTTAAAAGCTGTAATATGCTAACTAAATGTATTAAGCTGCAAAGCCAACTGTCATAAAAACTACGTCATTTTTCGGATTCCTCATTCAAATGATTTGAAGTTACTTGAGACGTCAAACAGGATCTAGTTTCTAAGATACAAATTATTGACATCCAAAAAAACCTATTAAGAGAACTAAATCATTTTGATCGATTGGTAGGTCCAAGGAATTAGGTTTCGTGATAGGCTGTTATCAAAATTTCATTTATGAACATTAAGATTCATCTTAATTTACTTTTATTTTAATTTTTGCTTTTCTTCATTACTGTGAATATGTGGAATATGGCTTTTCATTATTTCTAGTTCGAACTGGCGTTTTATCACTCTTTTTTTTTTCATCAATAATATGAATTTTGCGTTTTCGATTTAATAATTTATTTAGTTTTTTTGAGCACCTTTATTTATCTCTTTATTTTTCATTTTTATCCTATAGCCTAAAATACGTTTATTTGGTTCGAGATTATGCATAATAGTATTATTTTTTCTTTTCCGAGTAAATGTTTTTTCATTCTGTCTCTTCCTTCGAGAGCATTTTTCATTACAATCGTTGTATAAAATTTTTCTTCTTCCTTACCGCATGCCTTCGTGGTGCAGTTAGAAAGTATGTCTGGCTAGCAATCGGAAGGTCTTGAGTTTGGACTTTGGCGACAGCATTGCATATTTTTCACCTCTGATGAAAAATATGAAAGATGTTGGATGGTACTTCGCTACCATCGGGCTGGGGATTGGGTCCCGGCCTCCGCATCGCCTTTTAAGTGGTAGAGAATGTAAGGATTTCCTCCCTTCTTACCGCATGCCTTTGTGGAGTAACTGAGAAGCACGTCTGGTTAGCAATCGGAAGATCAGAAGTTTGAACCCCAGCGAGGGCATTTTACAATTTTCACATTTCTTGCTCTGATAAAAAAACCTAATGACCCTACAGTTGTAATACAATTTTTGTTTTCACGTCTTTTTATAGGTATGTTTTGTTTAAGCAAGTAATTCTAATAATTACAGAAAGCAGTATTGATTTTTCTTGTTTATTTCTACAAACAATAATTACATTTATTGCACAAAAAGAATTTTGGCAATCTGAATAATATGACATTTTATTTACAAACATAATCTCCCATTTCATGGATTTGTTTTGGAGAAAGTAATGCATTCATGCTACTGTTTCATGTGAACGATATGTTTGCATACGTAAGCATTTAGTAACTCGATTGAGAAAATGTATAAGATATAAAGTTGAACTTAAAAATTTTCCATTCACCGTTAAATGCTAATTTTCATTACTCAATATTTTGCTGTAATTACTCAAGCTATTTATTTTTATCATTTTCCAATGTTATGTGTTATAAGTATGCATGAATAATGTAGTTATTCTACAGGAAACGTCAGATGTCTAAAAACTACTCTACTCCTCGCCAGAGGAACTGAGACGAGATGTAGGGTGTTGGTAATAAATATAACACGTTATTTGTTTGGAGATAAGAATATTATTTTGCTTTAAGTAGGAAAGGGGTTTATGATAAATGCATTTAAGCTAGAATTTTCTCAAAGCACAGTGACAGAATTAAAATTTCTCATATCTTTATTCTTTAAAGGGAACCTATGAAAGTAATAAAAGTAGACAGCTAATGACCTTCAATTTCTTCCTTCATCAAGTATGACATTAACCGTCAAGGAACAAATTCAGACTGCAATTACTAATAGTGGAAGAAGTGTCCGTGCTAATGCAGATGAGTTTGACTACCTTCACCCAAAGATAGCTAATACTCACAGATGTACAGTGCAAGTGAAACGGAATAATTGTTTGATAAGCATCGCAATGGACTGCCGAAAACTGCAAGAAAAGGAGCAGCTACTGCATTTACGCTTACGTTCAAGAAAAGCCCTCAGAACCTCAAAATGGTGTGGGCCGTATATCTTTCGAAATTCGTATTCTTATAAGGCCAAAGTTCGATTATACGGGTACTGTGCACTAACAAACAATCCATAAAAGGCCATCTGACCCCAAAATTAAAAAAAAGATGAGGCTTTAAGTTCTCAACCTGGGTGTCTCAGCTGTTTCACGTGAATTTTGTTGCTTACAAAGGATTTTAAACAGCGATAAGTCTTTTTCTTTGTGCATGGAAGTATTAATAATAAAAAATACACCAGGTGATTTAAAACCGTGATTGTCAGATCCTACTACAACTGTTGGCAACACTTAAATCATGGTAAGGAGCTTCTTTCACTACTCATAAATATATCTCAGCTCGTTTCTGGACAGTCAGTACTATGTTGAATTCCCAGAAATAAAGAAGTTACAGGTCATTATCATTCGGCCTGCAAAATCTTCTTAAGTCATTATCGTTTTAACGAATAAATATGATGCATTGCTGAATGGTAGTAGGGAAGATGTCTGGCATAATCTTGGATGCCGGCTTGAATTCCCGAAAAGGCAGAGGCCCTTAAAATACTGAGGAAGCGAAAGTCCATTCGAGAGGTTGGCGGAAGGGAAAGGGGAATAGGAGACAATTGTATGCATTCCTCGGGCATGAATTTTCAAAATTGAGGAAATTTGTATTGTCACCTGTAAGATGCCCAAGGTCTAGGTCAAACGAAAGCGTAATCAAAATGCCTTTTGGCTACCACAAAATTCGTGAACTTTATCTGATGTTACTGTCAGTGAAGTGGGGTAAGTCACAAAATAATATAAATACAAGAAAGCATTGAGGTTTCTAAGAAACCGAATCAAGGTTTCGAGGAAATTCCTTTTAAATTCGTGCATTACATACCCCTTTCTCTATTTAAGGATCCTGAGCAAGATTAAAAAAATAGCGTTTAAAAATGTGATCATGATGCTCAAGCTCTTAACAAGTAGATTTCATACCCACCAGTTAAGCCCTGCATTTAGTTTCAATTCACAACGGTTTACGAAACAGACAGATGTTTTCAAACTTTTTCCTCACCCTGCTTGTTAACAGAGTGCAATTTCATATGGCTTCTTTATAGATCATTTCCTTCACAGCAAATGGCAGGCAGATTTAACAACAAAACAAAAAATATCAGGATTATGAAATACGGTGTGGAATTTATTAATGCAGCAGAGGTATCTTGGGATCTAAATAAGAAGCTACTTAAAGAGCATTTTTATGTCTCTGTTTTAATACTTTCAATAACGTAAGCATTGAAAATGTTCTTGCGACTTTGAATCCAGTGCTGCTTAAAACACATTTTACATAACAGAATGAAAAAATAGAAAATATGATAGAATCCTTTTAAGGCTGGAAATGGCGATAAAAATTTTGTAAAGAAAGGGACCAGTGTCGAAGCATTCTTTGAATTTGAGAAGATACATATTTTAGAAAAATAGTTCTGTCTCTATCATTAGAAGGAAAAACGGACATAAATAAATGTATGGAAATTCGTAGAAAAGGCTTCGCACCGCTAGCTGTTGAGAACAAAGTATCAGAAACGAACTATAACTATGAACTGAGCGAAAAGAAGTGCGAAGTGTTTTACGATGTTTACGAACCATATGATAAAGATTAAATTTTGAATCATTTATTAAACAAATAAACATTTTATGAATAGTGAATTCAGGAAAGCTATTTTATAAACGTAAGAAATTGTTTACACAATTTAGGGAAGCAAAACCATAAATATATTCACAAGAATCTGCTTGGAATCAAAAATTTATGATTTACGAGCTCTTTAATGAGAAGCTTAAAAGCCTGCTAACTTGATCAATGTATTTGATTATCTGAAACTTGGTATCGGAAAACAGCATTTGCTAACTTAAAAGCAAAAATTCTGTTTTTCAACATTTTGCCATCTATCATGCAGGTTAAAGATTTCTTTATTCTTGAATTTCACACTCTTCGAGACTTATCACCTTCACTCGACTACTAACTTATCAACCTGATTTTTAAACTGGACTAAAGAATTGAATTTCCTGCATTAGGAGTCCTGAAAGAATCTAAGGGTGACGGTGTAAGTGAGCAATATTCGTAAAGAAAGTCGGATTAAGTAGGATGTACATCCTCAATTTCAACAACTTCTGCCATGCTTGTAAAGAGATATGAGGTCTAATATTTCTCTGTTAAAGCAAAATGTCTATCTAATTCGCAGAAATAAGGCAATTTGTTATTTCTCTCTGAAAACCATCCATGAGTAGGCAATGCTTGTCGTTATTTTCCGTTCTTATATCTCAGCAAAAGCTCATAGCTCTATCCGGCTTCACAGGCTTATTAAACTCTAAACAAAAGGCTTAATGTACCGGATCCTATTCAGGGATCAGATAAGGGTGTGCCATTATTTTGCTAGGTTTTTCTTCCCTAAATTTGTTTAAA
Source organism: Stegodyphus mimosarum (assembly GCA_000611955.2). Lineage (NCBI taxonomy): Eukaryota > Metazoa > Arthropoda > Arachnida > Araneae > Eresidae > Stegodyphus > Stegodyphus mimosarum. The sequence continues at coordinate 305,969 of KK122182.1, forward strand.
CGATCGCATTTTCATCACTAGTCACTAGTCTTCTCGAAAAAGGTTAATTTTACTTGCATTTCAGAAAGATATCGCAGATGGAAATTTGATTGAGCTACATTCTCTCGAGTAATTTCTGTAGAACTGCGTAATAATGAAGGGCATAACCCCACATATAATAATGTAAATGATATTATGTTTTGATTGGTCAAGTTTTTCTGCTAAATTCTTGTATAGATTGACCGTTGACTGTACGCGGAACTGTTCTCATCATGAACACAAACTTTTCCCACTGCTTTCAATCTTCAAGATTAAACTGGAAAATTTGGCAGACCATTTATCAGCCGCACGTTTACAACAGCTACTCTTTCGTCGATTATTTTTTATAAAGCTTGTGTATAGAACCCTTATAACACTGGTAACATACGGGACTGCAGTTCACCGCCTTACAGCTTTACAGCCACTTCTTTTAGTTTCTTTCCGTATGTTCTGGCATGAAAAGATATACAGATTTCATATGTATATTTTACATAGTTACATCATTTATATGTAGAGATGCTGGGACTTTCTAACCAATGATTAACAAGCAAAACAAGTTTGAACGAATATTCCGATCAACTCAGTATAATACGCAGATATTGGGTGTGAGTCGCTTTATATTTTTTTTTCTGAAGAGGAAACGAAAGAAAGAAACAAAACATAACGAAATATGGACACTGTGAAATAAAGTCTGCCCACTAACTTACGTTAACACAGTGTTTTATAGGAAATTTCAGAAAGATGTGTAGAAATGCTGCGTCCCAGACTTGTTCAGCTACGGTGATTGTAATTATTTTTTTAAGTTAAAGAGTAAAGAAGGAAGTCATCTGTTTTCAGTGCCCTTGATTTAATTACGAAAAATTGTTTTTCATTGAGTTACAAATTCTGTTACTATTTTTTTCATAAATTCTATAAATAAATAAAATTTTCTCACAGTAACTGAAATCGTAAATATTTCGCTCATATCTACTTTTAGATAATAAAAATGCCCTTTGTTTACTATCATTCACTTTTAATTATTACATAAATCATGTAAATAGCTTAAAATCGTCCTGTCCTGGCTTCTGTTACTCTATTGTTATTATTATGTCATTCCCTTCCCACGGGACTGCAAATGTTCAAACTGGAAGGAAAGAAAAATTTAAACTACACTCGGAGCAATTACTAGTGAACAGTCCGAAAAAAATTCAGGTATAGCGCGAAAATGCATCTCATTTAATGTATTCTCTAAAGCAGGGATTCTCAACCGGTGGTACGCAAGATAAACATAGGTAGTACGCAAAGAAGCTAAGTATTTTTAACTATTAAATTCAAAAATTAAAACCCCAACATCCTGATTGAGTTTTTTCTCCAACACTCGAAAATTTAAGAGATCTGAGCTTTGTTCAAGGTCAATAGCCGCTTATAGACTTGAGCAAGAGGCGAACGATCTGTTTGTAAGGCAATTTTCGTGGTTCTCCCATGTTGTACGTTTCACAAATACATAATGAAATTAGCCGACGACATTAATAGCATGTCAGCACTTTATGTCGTCATTTCTGGGCTCATATTGCTCCATTTTCAATGAGAATCATTTTTTGCATCGGTTTGCTGTCTCAAACAGTAGGTATTTTGCTTTCTTGTTGCTTTGTATTCCTTACTTTTCTACGCGATTTGAGAATGACGTCTGTTTTTGAAGAACTCATAATACGTTGTGCATTTAAATATTTGTGAAAAAATATTAAAGCAAACCTAGATTTTCAAATTGGAAAAATGTCTAGGATTGACTAAGCGGAAAAGTGAAAATTCACAGGGGTGACGGATCCAGGACAATCTATTATCATTAAGAATATTGAAAAGAAAAACTGTTCTAGAAAATATAATGAAAGTTATTAATCATTTGAATTTACTTGGAATGGAGATGAAATGGACCCTCAACCTGAGTTTGTTGTTTGCGGTGAACTGTTATTCAATCAAAGTAGAAACCATCGTTTCTTAAAAGACATCTTGAATCTAAGCATGCCAATTTACAGGATAAATCTGAAGAATATTTTATGAGGAATTTATCGGAGTTCAAAAACAGTAGACAAGTAATGAAAGGTTTTTTTACATAACTAGCTTTCGAAGCTAGTTACCTGGTAAGCCTAAGAATTGCTAAGACGGGGCAGGTTCACACTGTTGGAGAAAACTTTGTATTACCAGCAGCTAAAGATATCGTTTTAACATTACTCAATGAAAAAGTGGCTAATGAACTTAACAATTTTCCTTTATCAAATGATACAGTAAGTCGACGAATTCATGAAATGGCAAATTACATAAAAGAAACACTTATTCAAAAAATAAAACGCAGTGAGTATTTCACATTGCAATTGGATGAAAGTTTTGATATAATGAACTTCAATTATTAGTTTACATACATTTCGAACTTCAATTATTAATTTACTTACATTTCGAAGAAGATAAACGAATTGCTGAAGAGTATTTATTTTGTGAATCTCTTCATGATAGAGCAGCTGCGAGTGAAATTTCAGAGTATTTGACAGTTTTATGTCTGAAAATGATATTCCTTGGAATAAATGCCTTGCCGTATGCCGTGCCGGAGCTCGGGCTTTAACGGAAAAACATTCCGGAGTGATTTCTCAAATAAAGAAAGTAGCACCTGAAACTAAATTTACTCACTGCTTCATACAACGTAAAGCTTTAGTACCCAAAACAATCTCTGAAAGCCTGAAAATCATTTTAAATCAAGCTGTGAAAATTATTAATTTTGTTAAAATCCGAGCTTTAAATTCAAAAATATTTACGATTTCATGCCAAGAGATGGGCAGTGAACATGAAACGCTTTTGGTACATTCCGAAGTAAGGTGGTTCTCTAGAGGCAAAGTTTTAAATCATCTTTTTGAACTTCGATCAGAAATTCAAATTTTCCTCTGTGATTCAAAATTTGAATTGCAAAAATGTTTATTTAGTAAATTAAGGTTGGCGCGTTTAGCATATTGAGCTGATATTTTTGAAAAGTTAAATGAGTTAAATTTAGGTGGATTAATTAAGGGCAAAATGTTGATTTGTTTATCGTTGGCGATATAAAAAGCTCGAGCTAATAATCAAACAATTAGATAATCATATTTTGAGCTTTTTGCCACTTTTAGAAAGTTTCCTAACCGAAAATAGTTGGAAAATAGAAGAAGAATTGGCATCCAACATTAAAAATCATTGATTTTCATTGATAAATAATTTGAGCATGTATTTTCCCGAGGATTATGAAAAAGAAAATTTGATTAGAAATCTAATTTGTTCAAATATAAACCTGAAATTTTATCCCATGAAGAAAAAGAACAATTGATAGAAATTTCCTGTGATCGAACTCTAACTGAAGATTTCAAAAATAACACACTTAACTTAACCGAAAAAAAAAAGAAGAAGAATTTCAAATAAAGCTATTAAATTCTTATTGCTTTTTTGCACAACCTATATGTGTGATCAAGGATTTTTTTCCAAGTTATATTTAAAAAACAAGTGCAGAACAAAATTAAATGTGGATTATAATTTACGCTTAAAACTAAGTGAAATAAGACCAGATATAAAAAAATTGATTTATCTTAAACAGGCCCAAATTTTACACTAAATTTTAGAATTAAAGCATGATAACTTAAACTTTGATAATTAAAATGGTAACCAATTTTTGATCTAATATTTTTAAGCCTGCATATTTAATTCAAACAGCCAATAGGTTGTGAAAATGGTACAATATTCTTTAGCCCAGAAGGGTTATTAATTTTAAAACAACATTTTGCGTCGATTCACTTTTCAAACTGTTACAACCAAATATTATCGCCATGCATTATATTTAAAGGCACTAAATAATGAAGAATGTGCATGAATGTTTCTCACACTGTGAAAAAACAAAGGTACCTAGAGCCATCAAATTTTGAATAATATAGTCTTCCAACCAAACAGGCCACTTGGAAGCCCGAATTTTGAATTTCGAATTTGTTTTATTATCCGTTTCAAATTTTGCAAAACTTTAACGAATTTTTGATTAACAAACTCAACGATTTCAAAGCGAGCAATGGCAACACTGTACGAAGAAGAAAACATTTTAATCTCGAGTGCGCGAGACTGTGTATTGGAAACTCTAAAGGTATGCTGTTTTGCTCTTTGCTGTTTTCAAATATTTTTGTGTTATTGCTCTTGAATTGAAGTGCGAAGAACATGATATTTAATAAATAAAGGTAACACACAAAACGTTAAAAAATACCCCTTTGGGCTTAATACAAAGTCTGAAAGCTTTCAGATTTTTTTTTAATATTTCTATTCAGAAATTGGAAAATAATCGTAAAAAAATGTAGTGGTGGTACTAAAGTTTTTCAATTTTAGTTTCGATGATACGTTTTAGTCAAAAGGTTGAGAACCGCTGCTCTGAAGCATTTAGTTCTCGCGCCGTATTCTTTTCCTTACCTTTTTCCCATCTACCGGCCAGACTTATTTTCTCGTAATTGGTGGTCCAGGCTAGGCTTTTTCTCGGCAACCGTTCCTTCATTTTGGTATAGGTGACTATTTTCTCACACATTAGTGAAAAGAATTTTCCAGAGTAAGTCTTTTCGATTGCTGTGATTTGAATTAACAGACAGTACAATGCAAAATAGTAATAAAATAGTTAATTTACTAAGGCAAAGCTCAGAAGAGCTATCAGGAAAGGAATGTTTCAGTGAAGGCTATTTTAAAGGAAACCGGTTGTTATTTACTTTGCACATGGGAAAGATGGCAAAAAAACCTTGAAATGCATTGTTGCTGGCGTTTGAACTCTATCTGAAATACTACAATTCAGTAATTTTATCCATCTGGGCAGAGTTAGCTGATATTGTAATAAAATCCTTATCCCATAAGAAATAATGATTTTTCAAAATTTCTTCAACTCATTTCATTAAGCATTCATTGAAGTATGAATTACATATTAAGGCAAAAGTAGTCAAAACATTTCATGCAAAGCTAACGTGGAAGTTTTTAAAATGTAATTTTAAGAGGTTTAAAACTAGTCCCCTTAACGGAAGGGGAGAAGGTGGATGCAACTGGAAACGCAGGTAAATTTCTGTTTGCATCTCAAAACCGCTTAATATTTAAGAAATATGTTCTTCTAGGTGAGCAACTACATCTGAAATTTCTTGAACGCTAACATAGTAATCTAGGAATTTTATTTTCATCCAGGTAAAAGACATCAAATTTCAGTAGCATTTAATTACCATGTATTTTCTTGTGTTGAGATCTTTACAATAACAATTTCGCATAATGCAGATTTGTTTTGGTTATACTTTTAGGTACCTCATGCAAATATTTGCGCATCCGCTCTTTTCACGGAAAACGTTTTTCATAGAAGTCATCGAGAGATCTGGTGCTAGAGGTCTTGGTTCGGGAAATATAATTGCCTTAGTGAGATCTGTAAGAGAAGAAGAAAAACGAAAAATGGCGGAAGCAAAGCAGAAAACGATGAATGAAGAAGATATTTCAAGCCCAAGACGATTATGCTGACAAGATTATAAGTGAGATACTAGACGGACATTTCCGATTCTAAGAGTCTCTGAAAGTTTTTCACTTTGAGAACTGTAACTGTACCCTACTGTATTATTTATGAAAAATTAACAACCTTCGTGTCTTAGTAATTGTCATATAATCCAAGGTTAAGTTCAGGAATTTATTATTAATGATGATAAAAATATCACATTGCATTACGGATGTTTGTGATTATTATTGAAAGGTCAATAATTGCTTTATTTTTCAAATGTGCAATACGAAAATGAGTTTTTCTATGTAAGCATTATCATTGCAAAATTAGTGCAGTATGCTTAAGTGGAGATAATAGATAAATGTTAACGTTTTTCTTAAAAATAGATATAGTGATAAGTAGTTATGAACTTAAAAATAGATTATGCGTTTTCTTTATTTTTTTAGTGATCTGTAATATCAAATGTACTTTTTATTACGGTAATTTAAGAAATATGATTTGTAGTAGGTGTTGGAATAAATGCTTTTGAAAGATATTGAGAAATAAAGTCTATGAAACGTGTTATTATTAAAGCAACATATCTCATGTATCATTTGCGGCTGATATTTTGGCGATAGCGTTCTTTTTTTTTTAATTTTAAAGTTACTGATTCGTCATTATAGTCAAACATGCATTTCAATACCTTGTAGAATACAAGGCTAAAATGGCCTTTTCATCGATAAGTAGTTTTTTTATAGGATAGTAAAATAGAGGTTACTGATTTAAAAACTTATGAAAGAATAGGGATTAAAAAGTCATAGCATGTTCCGTGCGGGAAGGCAAACAGCCTGAATAATGCTCTCATGTTTAACAGGATTCATTTTGTACGACTCTCGTAATCTTATAACGGTTGAACAATTGATACGGGTACTCTGCATTTAGAGGTTTTAATATTATCGTGAAGAAGTACTGAAAAGCCTATCAGGACTAATGTTTCTTCTAGTTGATTTTGCAAACATAACTGGAGTCCTGAGTAGGAACAGGGAGCTTACTAAAAGCTATGATCGTGCGTGTGTAGAAGATACAACAAAGATAAGAAGGGTTAAAATTACCCTTTATTTGCTTATCGATTTTACAAACGTTCCCGCACTTCAGGATACAAAGACCAACCACTTGCGGTCTGAACGTAAAAGAATATAAGACTACTAACTATCTAAAATTTAAATAAGAGCCAACTTTTAACATTTTACACAGATGACTAGCACTAAGACTGGCCTTTTAAATTACTACGTCTGTAGTACGCAAACTGCGGAAAACTACAATGCGTCTTTAACTTTCAAGAGGATTAAAACCTCTGGCCTTAAAGGCGGACAGTAACTGATGGCAAGCTCGTGTGAAGCCTCGTAGCAAGAGGGCTCTCTCTCTCTCTCCTTCTACTCTGCTCTTGGCAAAAAGCCACAACTTAAATACTTAAGCGTTGGCAAGTACAATTTGCATAAACATAATCACGCGTTAATTCTGGCCGGAAGTTTAAAATAATAGATGATAGTAAAGTTTTAAAATAAAATAAACGTTAGTTAAACTTAAGATCCTTACAAGCCCATGAATTGAAGGCTTGAGCGACAAATTTTGAGATTTGTGAACAACATTTACAGAGTCATCTTTTATTTAATTAATTAGAACTGTAGAAAAGAGTTTTAATCATTTTGAAAATATATTTCAGTTTAAACAAAATTTTTTTCTCTATGGTTATAGATCGAGCATCACCTGGTATTTAAATTTAAGTCTCTTTTCTAAAGTAAGTGGTTGCTCTTACCGTCTAAGTGAGCTGAAACCGACAACTGTTTGGAACATTTTTCTGCTTATGAAAAGACTGCTGTAATTCAATTTGACAGAACGCGAATTTAGATTGGGACTGAATATCAAGCGTATTTTTCCCTTGAATTGCACTGAGAACATATAAATAAATCATATTGAAATGAAGAAGGAAATATAGATACATTTCAACAAAGACAGCATTTTTGTTACAAGTAAAGTGAAAATGCTAGTAACGTCTATTTCCCAAACAAACATAAAAGTATAAAAAAGTAACATAAAGTAATTCTTTCAAAGTGAGTTAATTTTCCAGTTGAAATGCTCGACAATCAAAAAAAGTCAAGTAATTTCATAATTATATTGATGATTAGCATTTTAATTATAACAAATCTTTCAAAATCTGAAGAAAATGTATCACTATCAATCAGCACAGCTTCTACTAGGTATGGTTTAATAAATATTGCCTATGAAATTGCTATCAGTAGAATGGTGCATAACGAAAGGTATTTCTTTCGTGCATATATGTATTTTTGAAGTTCCTCTCTATACAGCCTGCCATAAAAGAGTCGATTTATGTGATGGTTTCCTGAAAATTTGCATAGTTCTTTCATTTTACGTCTTTTGAATGATATTTTCTAACTGTTAAATACTTAAATAAAACGCGCATTAAGAACGGAGGAGACAAAAGCTCACTAATTTGAATTTTAATATTAGAGAAATTTAGCCTTAATTAATTTTATATAAAAGCTCTTTTATTTTTTTTTTCTTAAAGTAGAGAATATTCTTTAAGGAAAAAAACATAAAGAGGTCTTTGCAAAAATGCTTTGGGCTCTTTTAGAAAATCAACTTCAATCTCAAGTTTAATGATTCTTAATTTTAAGAATGGTATATTCGTGCTTCATTTGATCTCGATTACATTACAAAAGGAAATTTAAAACTAAAGCAAAAACACTGCATGATTATATTTAAAAGTCTAATATGCAAAACGTAAGTTACGTTCGAATTTGCAGAATTCCTGCACTCTGTTGTGAAATTATAAGTTAGAAAATAATTTGGATATTTAAGTTAGGCTTAATACTGATGTTTTCGTTGATGTTTTTTAAATGCAATCTGCTACCTTGCTGAAAATCTTCGAGTTAAAAGCTTTCAATTAATTCTGTATTTCAACAATTTGAGCTCAAATGTTGTCATTCTTTTATTGCAAGATGATGATTCCAGTTACTCAAATTTTGCTTCCCTGCTCAGCGTTGGTTATAGAGAACAAAAATGTTAAGTAAATGCAAAAACAGGAAGAAAACAGCAGATTAGCAGATTTGTTTGGCGGTACACTCGGTGCGTATTCGAGAGGTCCAGGTTAGAGCCCCGCAAAAGCATTGCATGTTTTTCAGATTTTCGGCTTAAAATAAGCCTAATGCTCTACAATTTAAATATTAATATTGTATGTCATACCTAATCCCCAAACTAATGGTGTAAACTGAAGTAACAAAAATCAGATTAAAGAAACAGCATAAAAAATAAATGTTAAATTAGCCGGCCTCTTAGGATGCAATCTTGTAAAATAATGATTTCTCAAGATCGTGTGTGTGAAACCAAAATATAAATTAAAATCCACGAAAAGAGTGTGACGAATTTTTCTCATGCAATATGACACAAATACAATATTTCAAATCATTTGCCTTTACTTCGAATCCAGAAATTTCAAAAATGCTTAAATACCTTGACGACTATCTTAAGAACTGTTGTTTTGGAATAAAATAAGGATCATTTTCCTTTTCCACGATGAAACGTTTAAATATTTAATTAGAATGTCATTTTAAAATAAGGTTAGACTACACTGGTTAGATATACTTAATTTTACAAATAAATAGCATAGATGCAGTCATGCTCACTGTTCATTTGTATACACTTCCTTGAAACTTGGAAGCTTCAAGAGGATCGTTTCTCATCTCTTCTGTAACTTTAATCGTTCAAATCTAATGGCTCTTCCATTAAGGGTGATGCAAGGATGAATACATTAGCCTAGATCTTAGTTCATTATATTTCCTTAGTTATTCAACTTACGAACGTCGCATAATTATTTGTACCAGGAACTACAACAAGTATAGGCAAATGATTAAATTCTGCACATGTGCTTTGTTTGTATTTGTTCGTCCTCTCAGTTAATAAATAGTAAGTAAACACACTATCAGCACCCGAGTATAGAAATTTTACTATTCTTTAATTACTATATTTTGCTGACTTAAATCATTTTGACACTTCAGAAAGCTAGTGAATTGAAATACTCTTCTTTATTACACAATGTAATCAAGAAACGTGTTTCGAAAAATATTCAACCAATACATTTATTCGTGAAACATAATAATTTAGTAGCTTGGAAAAATTATAAAACTTAGAAATATAATAAATAAAAAATAAGAATAAAGAACATAAATAAAATAATATGAACTCTTGCTTTAACTTTTTAATCTTCAACAATGATTACTGTGAACAAGTTTTGTGCGTATTTTAATAATTCTCAAAACAATTTTTTTAACAAAAATACTCAATTTTTTTCTAAATCACAAAAAATATCTAAAAGCGTGTCAAACCAATAAAATAAATATTCAAACTCAAATAAAAGCATATACATTTCGGCATCAGTCCTTAAAAATGTCATAGACATTTCGGTATTAGAAAATTAAAAACACTTGCCTTTTTATATGTTTCATAAATGTTCAGCAGAACTACAAAAACAATCTACATTGCATTTTAAGTTGATAAAATTTCAGATTGAATAGTTTTCAAAAACTAATAAGTAGTTTCCAAATAAACTAATGAACAGTTTCCATGTAAATATAGTTTTCGAAGCATTTTCAAACACGTATACCGGGGACCCAAAAGTCTGTTAACATTTGAAAATTCAATAATGTTGGTAGAGAGGTATAAATTGACTCATATGCTTGAAATGACATGGGGTTTTATCGAAAGTAAAAAAAAAAGCGAATATATGGCCCTGGGCAGTAAAATCTCAGTGATGCCCCATGAAAATCGTGTATGAAATGAACTGTAGTGACTGAGAGAGTCAGTCTCTTCATGACCATTGTCACTTTTCTATCTTCGCCTCCGAGTGTTGGTCGCGGTGTGATATGGATTTATCACATCAGTTGTGATCGGACCCTTTTTTTATCGAGGAAATTCTTCTATTCAAATGTCAGTGCGACGGGTGCGAGGGACTCTGATCTGTTACAGAATCGCATCATGCCTAGTCTGGCTAATAATACCTGTTGGAAGGTTGTTGTCGGATTTCTTCAGTTTCCTGATATCGAAAAGTTAAAGGCGGGGGACGATAATTCGTCACCGCCAGGATTTGGTGATTGTATTCCCTAATCCCCAGACACCCTTTAAAAGGTAAAGTATGTAATGTATTTTCTCCCTCCTTTCCGCATGCCTGGAGGGGAGAATATGCGTTAAGCATAGAAGCAAGCTTAACGCATATCCCGGAGGTCCGGAGTTAAAATCCCGGCGAGGGCAGTCTGTATTTTTCACGTTCCTGCGTCGATATAACCTAATGACTACAAAAGATTAATTTATAAAAGCTTTATAACATAAAACATTTATTCATTCAGAGTACACTTCCTAAAATTTCAAAAATGAGGCTGAACTTTTAAAAGAAATTTTGCAAATGAGTAAAAAAAAAAACCCCGTAAACCCCGTTAGATCATTTCTATCATAAAACATCGACTTAGTTATTAAAATTTTTAAAATCGGACCAAAGACCATGCCTTCAATTAAAAAAAGACTATGCCCTCAATTAAAATGTAAAAAAAAAGTACGCTCCAAAATCAGTAAGCTTTTATTTAAAAACAAGAATCAGAAAATTAGATTTTCGAACAAATTTTCTCTAAATATGTTAAAACCATTTTCTTTAAAATAACATTTACGTTTTCTTGAAGCAAATAATTTTTCAATATAACGTCGCAATCTTTTACTTTATTAATATGTTAAGTTATAAAAGATTTTGGAAGCTTTTCACATTTGAAATCGCTTTCAGGTTACGGAAGCGTATAAGCCTCCATTCTAAACATTCAGTTTTTAAATAAGGGTGCTTAGTTATTTCTTTATCTATTTTCAGTCTCATTTCCAAACGCTCACCAACTTTTCCTAACGCAGAATTATTTTCTGTAAATTCTATATTCATGCAAATGAAGTATTATCAATCCTTATTAAAAGTTACTAGAGCGATCCAGAAGCACAGGTCCTGGTTCGTACGATTCTATAAATTATTAAATTTTAACATGTCCTTCAATAAGAATTTTTGAATCACCGCTTAAATTTTGTTATTTGACAATATATGTATATATATATATATAATTAAACAAGCAATTATTAATAATTTAAAAAGCCGAAGACTTGCGTTTAAACTGTCAAGTAATAAATAAGTTATAATTAGAAAGTTTTTTTTCATGTATCATCTCCAAGGAACGGAAATTAATTTAAAGGGATGAATTATTGTAATACATTTTAGTTAGTATTTTTAATCAGAATATTAACTATAAGTTATTAGATTTCTAGTTCAATAAAAAATTTGTTTAAAAACTACTGTTATTATGTTAAAAATTATTATATGTATCATTTTCAAGGATCAGAAATTTAATTAAAGAGATGAATTATTGTAATAAATATTAGTCAATATTTTTAATCAGAAATACTTAACTATAAGTTATTAGGTTTCTATTGTAGTAAAAAATTTGTTTAAAAACTGTAAAGAAATAACATTTTGAACCGTAAAAGTTCTAAAAAGCAAAAATATAATATTTTGAACCGTAAAAATTCTAAAAAGTAAAACTAAAATTTAAAGGATTGAAAAGGTAGCTATTGTTATTGACCGTAAATTAATTGACTTGTCAAGAGAAACAAACCAATCCACTATCAATTAACAATAATCAAATTAAGTGAGAGTGTTTTGTCTTTTCTCCAAGTAAAAATTTCATAAAACACGAGTAAAATTCAGATTCATAGCAAATTGCACTAATTACAAGAAAAATACAGACTATGTATTTTCACAACTACTTAAAAAGATTTGTATCTTAATTTTCACTACTTGCAACACAGAACATCATTTTTGTTGGATTATCAATAATAATATTCCTGTAATTAATACCTCACAAACTATTAACATACAAAATATTAACTGCTATGACTTTGTAAATTTATATACTTCTCTTTCATTAGAAGAACTATTTACTAGCCTTCTTGAACTTCCAAAACTCTTTCTTACAATTCTCACTATTCTAGACTTTAATATATGGAGAAACTTCATTCACTGCATTATTTTTATTAATTACATTAAATTAGGCATTCAACTTTTTAAACAAATAACAGATATACCAATGGGTGCTCATACGTCTACGATTATTTGTAATCTCTTTTTGTTTATTCAAGAATTTACATTTCAAAAAACACTACAACAAAAATATTTAACTTATTATGGACATACTTTCAGACTGATGATCTCATCACTTTTAATAATTTTAACAAAATTGAAAATTACCAAATTAATTCCGAGAGCCTAATTCTTAATAAAACTGATTCTTCATAAAACGTTATCGAATTTCTAGATCTTCAAATAGTTAACTATACACAAATAAAATTCTATGAAAAACACAGGAACTTAAAATTTTCAACTAATAAATTAATTAATTGGACTTCTAACACTTCCAGAAAAGTAATCAATAACACAGTCAGTAGTCAAATACAACGAATAAAAATTATTTGCACAGATACACTAGATATTCAAAACGAGATATTAATACATATTCAAACTCTTAAAAATAATTTGGTACCAGATAAATTTATTAATTACTGTCTTAGAAAAGCAGGCGTTAAATACTCAATTTAAATCTGTTAACTAATAAGGTTATGATAATATATTCCTAAACCTTAAAAATGCGGAATAAAATGTATGTCTGTTAGTTGAATATTTGTAAATTTTGTAATTAAATTTTGTATATAATGTAAAAGACCAGTTTTTTCTAGCATACTATACTTTTACTAACTCATGGGCCTGTTTCATATTCTCAGTCTGGTAAATAGCCCTTTACCGGGAAAGATACCTCCTTCTTCTTTATGGTTTTTAGACATTAGCTAGAAAGAAATAAATTTCTTCTGTTTGATATTTTTTTTTACTAAGAAACTAGTTTCTGACGACAAATTTAGCTAATAGTAAGATTATCTCGCTAACTTTACGGCTGTCATATCTCAAATAGAGTATAACACGTCACCAAACGCTACCTTTTCTTACACTAAATATGACAACCCTATTACATTCTATCACTGAGTACATTTGCAGTTCTATCCATTTCGTTTCAAATTTTGCAAATAAATAAGTTAATTTTAATTTCCTCTCTGGCATTTCAACTAAAATTTTGTACAAAACACTACTTTTGATTACACGTGTTAATACAAAAGAATGTTGAATTTGTATGTAAGAGCTTTCCTTTTGATTTTGCGTTTGGATCTAAAAGAATGTACTAATTGGTATTTAACTGCCTACATTTTAATCTAAAATAATGTATTAATTTGAACATTTTCTATTGTTTTCTAATATCTTTTGTGTACCTTAATTTGTACAGGGTTTAATACTCTTATTGTTTGTAAAATACTGTGAGAGTGTCGGTGAATGTTTTTTCTAAAGTGAAGATCTCGTTTTACTAGTTTAACTCTGTTCTTAACGAGTACCTTAAATTAAGAATTTCTTACTAATTTTTATTTTAGTTTATGTTTTTGACAAGTGTTCTGGCTCAAGCAGACTTTAGATATCTTCCTAATTTTTAAGTTTTTTAAGTAGCTTATAATTTTACACTAGCAAAATCACTAATTTGATGCTTACTTGGAAAAAGACGAAACACCCTCACTTAATTTGTTTACCTTACAAGGTATTTCTCCCGCCTTTTTTGCATTGCTTCATGGTGTAGCAGTCAGCACGCTCGGCGCGTATCCGAGAAGTCCGTGGTTTGACTCCCGGCGAAGCCAGTGCTCATTTTTCATGTCTCCTGCTTCTAAATAACCTAATGTCTCTACAGCGGCGCCCGAACTAAAAAAAGATGGTAGATGATGATTCTCCACCACCAGGATTTGGCGACTGGGTCATCTAATCCCCAGTCTTCTGTAAAAGGGGGAGCATATAAGGCTCCCGCCTTCTTAGCATACCTTCGTGGTGTAGTGGTCAGCACGCTCGGCGCTTATTCGAGAAGTTCGTGGTTCAATTAACGGCAAAGTATTGCTCATTTTTCATTTCTCCTGCTTCTAAATAACCTAATGTCTCTACAACCTGTTAATTGATCACGGACTGGTTTGCTCCCCTTGACAGATCAATTAATCTACGATCAATGACAATAGCTACCTTTCTCATACTTTAAATTTTAATTTTACTTTTTAGAATTTTTACGATTCAAAGTATTATTTTTTTACTACAATAGAAACCTAATACTTAAATATTCTGATTAAAAATACTGCCTAAAATTTATTACAATAATTCATTGCTTTAATTAAATTTCTGTTCCTTGGAGACGATATATAAAAAACCTTTAATAATAATCTATGTAATCTATGGTTAAGGCGTCTATTGGCAAGGCGATATCTGCAGCTACTGTACGCCGAAGATTACATATGAGTGGACTGTACGACCGGGTACCTCGAGTTTGTGTTTCTCTATCCGTCCAATCAAGAGGGCACGATTACAGTGGTGCCGGGAACATGTCAATTGGAATGTGTCTGACTGGGGCAATGTCATGTTTACTGATGAGTCAAGATTTGCTCTGGAGCCAGATGACAAGCATATAAAGATATGGCGTGAACAACGAACACGCAATCAGTCCCAAAAGATCACCGAACATCACGCATTCCGAGGCGGAAACATTATGGTGTGGGCAGGGATTTCATTAGGATATCGCAACGACATGCACATCTTTAAACGTGGTTCTTTGACGGCTGTCCGTTATCGAGATGAAGTCCTAGAACCCATTGTGAGATTGTACGCTGCAGCAGTTGGCCCTACTTTTGTTTTAATGGACGATAACGCACGTCCCCATAGAGCTGACATCGTCGATGAGTACCTGGAGAGTGAAGGAATTGCGCGTATGGCCTAGCCAGCATATTCGCCCGACATTAATCCCATTGAAAATCTTTGGGATACTCTCGGCTGTGCTGTATCTTCACGTTTCCCACCTCCAGCCACTCCTATTGAGCTGGAAACTGCTCTACAAGAAGAATGGCGATTGCTTAATTCTGCGGTTAAATCATCACCTAATATAAAGCATGGTCACGAGGTGTAAACGTTGTATACAGATGAGGGGGGATCAAATACCCTATTAATGCCCTTTTTTCAATTTATGCTGTTTATTTTCAATTTATACATAATTCTGTTTAAGTCTCCAGTATGTTATCATCTGATAACTTACAAAAATTTAATATTGTTTTCATTTCTATATATAATTATTGATTTTGTTTTATGCATAAATATATATGCTACTTTCCTGCCGAATGTTGTGTCAATCAAAGCAGTATTTGTTCATTTTTTTGCATTTTACATCTTCGTGCTTAACTATGGAAGTGAGTGTATTTGGTAACGTAATTTTGACTCCCGTATGAGAAAAATTGCCCGAAATATTTAGTTCCAAATTCTGCAATTTATGATATCTTTTTCAACTTGTCTTGATGGATCGGTTAATTAAGTTAGAATAGTTAGAGGAAATAAGTTTAAATGAAGTGCAGCAAAAAATTGCATAATTTAAGGGAAGTCCCGTTGGCTCCACGTCAGATTTTTTTATTGTTATTTTTAATTAAGGACGTTAAATTTTGGGCTCCTTTTTTCCACTCTTTAATTAAAGGTATCCTTTTTTCAGAGTAAATTTTTACTCTTTTTTTTTTTTTTGAAAATTTTAAAAAGCTATAAATGGTTTACCTGGGTGCTCTTTTTTTTTTCAAGTGGTGTTATTCCTTTAATCACTTAACCTCATTTTTGAAATTTGAAGAAGTATGCTTAGAATAAATCTGTGTTTTGTGTTAAAAATATATAAAAGTTTAGTCTCAGTGTTGAACTTTTAAAAATGCAATATTATTCTTCTAAAAGTCTCAGCGTTTTATGTTAAAAATGGTAATGAAAAGTCTTAACTTACATCAAGTACGAAATGAATAGAAGGTATTAGGCTACCATATGGGGTGCTCTTTTCTCCCCCCCCTCATACAGTAGCTGGTTTGTTTAGGAATTTAAACATTTTATTGATATTTAAGTTTTTTTCAGAGTCTTAAAAGTTTTGTGAACTATTTTTTTACTGCTATTTTATTTTTTACTTTCTAAAAATATGTTAAAACATTATTTTGCTAAAGTTATGTATAGCTTTGTGAAGAATAGAATTACTTTAAAATGTAGTGGTAACGCATTTCAATTTGTAACCTTCTTCGGTACCACTTTCGCAGCAAAATCTAAGTTTTTTCAACAATTTTGAAACTTCTGCATTTATAAACCACTTGCGTAATTCACATTTAAAATTTACGAAATTCTTCAAATTTAATTTCAAAGAAATTTTAATTATTCGCTTTAATTTACATAACAATATGTTTTCAAATGCTATGCTATTATTAATTAAGCAACTAAACATTCGATTTTGTGCTCACTTATCATGGCTGAATACTTGAAATATAGCCCAGTGATATATCTTATCGATTTTAAAACAATGTGCTTTTCTTTTTAAGAAGAAACTTTTAGGTACACGTCCACCCAGCCTATATTACATGAGCTTCTTAGATTATATTATTTAATAAGTCTTTAAAAATATTTACCTAATGTATGGTACATTTAAACACACTTGTACTTTATTATATATAATAAAAAGACGAAGCAAAGAAAATACATTTAAAGAAATAAAGCTCTAAACTTTGTATAAAAATAATATAGAGAATTTAAATTTTTCTTATAGCTGAGTGGCGTATTTTACTGAAACTTGCCTTAGTCATAAAACAAGAGGCATAATTTTCCTTACCGTATAAAAAACAATGTAATCAGTAATGCGAAACAATCTAAACAATTATCGAGAGCTAGCAATGTTAATAGTTTGCTCCTGTTGATTGTCTTCAAATTGCTATCTCATTCAGCTTCTTACTAAAGGCATTTATTCCCAAAATTAATGTTATTTTTGTTTGTTTAGAATTAGAAGACCATAACATCGTAAAGGATACGCAAGTTGAAAAAAGCGGTATGCTTAAACATTTGATTTTCGAACAAGAATTCTAAAATGTTTTGTTATCTTTGAGAAAAAGGTTACAGAATCTGGATAATTTTGAAGTAAACTGGACTGCACTTATTACCTTTAAAACCTGGAACTGTTTTTTTTTTCATAAAACTATTCAAGTTACCTGTTAAGTTCCGTAAAAAGAAAAATCTAATCTTTCATTATAAAAATTGTCCTCAAATGAAATTGCAAAATCTATACATTAGAAATCTGTGAATCTGATATTATAAGGATTGAAGAGACCGTCCAAAACACCAGCCTATATTAATAATGTTAATACTAGTATTAATAATTCCTGATTGTTGAAAGTAAAACTATAAATGTGACAAAATTTAATCTATTTACACACAATCAAAGGATGGTTGATCGTTGTTCGAGCTACCTACCTCCTGATTTGGTTCGGATTGACATTAAGAATCTTTCCTTCAAGCTCGTCGTAGAACGACCTCCGTGAATTCTATTCTTTTATCTCCAAAAGCTAAACAAAGACAGATTTCAGTCAGTACATACTTCCAGATCTTTCTTTTGATTTCTGTCTCTAGCGTCTTTTGAGATAGATACACGGCTATAAAGTGACCCTAAGAAATAACCCCTTTTGACTCCTAGCTGATTATTCTTGATAATCGCTCCTCTTCAGCTCGAAGCAGTCCAATTTTAAATTGATCCCTAGCACTCCCTTTTGTTTCTTCTCAGGTCTTTACAAATAATTAATCCGAATTTTAAGACAGACAATTTAAAACAGAAATGCCCAGTTAACATAATCGCATTGCATTGACACAATAGATCTCGGTCAGTTTAGGAAATTGTCTTGTCTGTTACAGAATAATATTATAATTATTAATGCCGATGCATACTTATAATCTAAGAGATGTCAAGCATTTTCTAAGCGCCTAACCTCTCTTAGTGATCTTAGCCTCTTAGTTGGTCGTTCATTATATGTTCTTACCATTAGAGGACTCATTATGTAAGGTTTTAGTTGAACTAACAAAGTTTTATTTTAATTTAAATCTTTCTACCTCTTCTCATGTTTCAACTTCCCGTCAGAAGAAGCGCGCGTTTTCAGCGTTACGAAAACTTGAAGTGGAGCGAAGTGCTATTTAAGCAATAAGTAGAAACCTCTCCCTGTGAGAGAGAGCTTTTAGTCTCAGATCACGGTCATTCTATTCGAAGTCCGCCTGACCAGCTAGCAATTAAAATTCTAAGCCATAGTGCTTGCTACGTATTTATTTATTGAAGTAAATCCAAGTGCGCTAGTACTAGAGGCCAACTCCGCATATAGCTCTGTGAGCAAAGAGTAATTTAATTTCTATTTAGCTTTAGTTTAAATTTATCTGATTGTTCATTTTAGACCTAAGTGTGGTCTTTACGTTTTGTATCCCTCCCGAGTTGGGAAGTAGTTGTAAATAATATTGATTTAATAAAAGAGGATTTTAAATCCCTTTCAAGTGCAGTTATTCTACCACTTAATCACAGTAACTACAACCAGAACATAGCTGCATTCAGCTCCCTGTTCCAGATCAGGACTTAAGGACTTTAAGGACATTCACAAAGATGTTTGCCAAGAGTATGCACAGAACACTCAGTCCTGACAATTATATTTAATTGAAGAAAGTTAAATACTGAAGTATACGTACTTAAATTTAAAATAAAATTTATAATACTTCTTAATTTCAATTTGTCATAACCAGAATATAATTAAAACACTTTACGATAATATCTAGTGAAAGATCTGGTAGATTTGCTGAAGGAATAGGTAGTTCCAAAGATGATTATGTGCTGTGGGCACTTAGCTCTGCCTATAGTGATAACAAGAGAGGCGTAATAAATATAAAATATCTGATGTATACACCACATGACTTCCTTGTACGGAATATTAAATTATTCGCATTTTGCATTTCATTTAAACTTATTGGATTGAATTAAATCTACTTCATCGATAGTGCATAAACCACAATAGAATAAATGCACTCTTTAAAATTCACTATATTTGTTTACCACAGCGACACTCTGGCTCTAGCTTCACTTAACAGCGTTAAATCTCATTCATTTTATAACTCATCAGAAACTACAAAAATTATGTATATCATCTGGAGAATTACCTAATCGTTGCCACATGTTCTATTCAAATACTATAATAACTTTAAAACGATGTGTAAAAGAAATTTAAAAAAAGGGGCAGTTTTTCACAGACTATTCAATATTTCTCATTCAATTAATTCAGTTCTCACTTCGCGACAAGGCAAAAATACATAAAAACTCAAAATAGCTATATTAAAAATTACGAAGTAAATCTTAAACACTTATTTCCTCGAATAAATTTTAGAACGGATTAAGCATGATTTAATTCGCAATAATAAAGAAAGGCGTTATCTTTGTTGCTGCGAAGCTTAATTTCTCTAGATTGGCAACAAATCCAATATTCTATTAAGTTTCAAATGTAAACAAATATGCCCGCCATGAGAAAAATGATTAGGCTTAGCCGCACTTAAACAACTTTTAAATTGTTGATAATTCTACAAATCTTGCAAGCATATTTACTAAAGGCATAAAAACCTTAACCGGATGATAAGAGCAACATAATTCAATCATTTTTAAAGCAAAAAATGCACAATATACCAAAATATAATAAAAAAGCTGAGCTCGCTGAGCCGAGTAACAGAGTGGATATATATATATATATACACATAAATTTATATACTTTTGGTGCGGCCGATTGCAACCAAAATAGGAGGTGCCCATCTGCATGTTATAGCAGTCCTATATACAAAATTTCTACGTTCTGAGGCTACTCGTTTTTGAGTTATGAGAGATATATACATACATACGTTCGTACGCACAGACGCCACGAAAAAATCTCTTCAGAATACATTTTAAATCAGTTTTATAATTTTTTTGGGGAAAAAAGAGTCATTTATTCCGTTCTTACGTACGAATGTCACTCAAAAACATCGTTAAATTGCATTCGATAGCGGCCAAAATAGTAGATATTTTCTTTGAAATATGATACCCAAAATTTTTTGCCGTTACAATACTTCCTTTTTACTTCGTACAAGGAAGTAAAAAGGAGTTTCATATTATAAGTGCATAAATCTCTTCCAAAGACTATCATGGGGTCTGGGATCGTATAAAATTTCTTCAGAAGATATACAAAAAATACTGAAATTTATGTCAGAGAAAGCAAAGATGTAAATAAATGTTTCCGAAAAGTCAATAAAAAGAAGAAACTGAAAGGAAACATAGCTGAAAGGATGTTCTCTGAAAAGAAATTTTTTTTCAGATTTCAAAAGGATCCAAATTAATTTCTAATATACTGATTTTTAAGATATCCTAGAAACGTAATGAGACTTTCAATTGACATTTTTAAATCAGAGAGCCGTTATTCTCTATTGCGCATTCGATTTCAGTTAAAGAGAAAAAAATCATAATAAATAATAAGGTTACACCGATAGGATCAACAGCTTCATGTTTTTTAAACGAACAAAAGATTTTTATCTCTTTTACTCTTCACAAAATAAAAAAGACTGAAGACATTCAATTTTTATTAATATAATTATTTCGGATCAGGAGACGTGAAAAATGTGCAATGGCCTCTTGAGATTCGAATTCCAGTTTTTCCGATGAAAACCGCATGCGCTTCCCAATTACACCACAAAGGCATGCGGAAAGGCGGAAGAAAATACTTTACATATACCCCCTCTTCGAAGGCGACTGGGAAGGAGGGGACCCAGACGCCAAACCCAGGTAGCGATGAACTATTGTCCATCACCTTTTTTAAATCGGAAACCATATGTGACATTGACAAGTTTTCAGTACACGAAGAATCAAAAATGCCGTCGCGAGATTCGATCTCCAGATCTTGAGATTTGCTAGAAGGACGTGCTTTCCAATTAAACTATAATGGCATGGGGAAAAGAAAGAACCTTACAAGGTTATGATTTTTCAGCTGTTCCACTCTGAAATCAAACTGCTTTGAAAAATTATATATCAATATATTCTCAAAACTGTTGAAAGAAATATAATTCCGGGATCTTTATGAGCTATTAGCGCTAACTTTAGGTTTGGACAATAACCAAAATTAATTGAAACTACAGAGTATTTCTTTTAATGATATCTAATTTTAGGATTATATTTTAACACTAGTGCACTAATTATCATTTCTTTATCGAAAAACTAGCCCTTGTCAGTTAGGCATTCGCCTAGAGAAACTGGAAACATAACGTTACTTCAGTATTTTGTTACCAAAAATATTACTAAGGATACACTACAGAGATTAGACAAGTACTGCATCCTCAAAAAGGGTACTGGGTGCTCATGAATTACCAGAATTCGACCTAGGTCCATAAGTATGGGGGCTGATTTTGATTACCAGCATGTCGACCACGAAGCTCAAATTTTTGTATGTAAAATATTACAGAGAACTTCTCCATTTCTCCAAATTTACAGTATTAGGACCTTATGCAGGATGATAATAATGTTGATATAATTTAACTATTTATAGTATTTAAGCAATGCTGTAACATTTTGGAAATGTTAATTAAAATTCCATTGCATCGTAAAAATGTGAAAAACCTTCGAACTTTTTTTTGAGTAAATTAAAAAAAAAAGTTTTGAACGAAACATCAAATGATGGTTTATGGTATTGTAATATAATTTAAGCTTTAGATTAATTGGGGCGTTTTAGATTTTTAGATTAACCTTCGAAATTTAGATTAGCCTTAAGAAGTGAATGTTCAAGCCTCCAGCAGGTTGAAAACAAATTATAAAACAATAGGGAAAAGGGGGAAAAAACTGTTTGCTGAGTTTAGTATAACTTTAAGATAACTTCCGGTTATCCCATCGCTATCTGAGCAAAAGCAAATTCGTTCAGCTGAACTAGTTCTTTTTAATTATCTTTTCAAGCACTAACAGCAATATCGAATGTATTAATTTCTACATATAGAAAGAACTTTTAAACTCCGATGTGGAGTGTCTTCACTCCAGATTACCCTGCCTCACAGCATCCGCGGGTTATGTTTTCACAGTTGACTGCTCAGGAATTGCTGTAGCCTGACCTGGAGCGCTCGACATCTTTCAGGTAACGTGACATGGAACACGAATTCAAGTATTTTTAAAGTCGAGTTGCTAAAATAACGACTTTCTCGACTGCACTATGTTTGTCTTCGAGAATCGGAAACGAATCATCTACCTACGTGATGTGCTTCCCTTAGGCGATAAAAATTCACTGTTCATCATAACCTGCCGTGGGCAAAGTAACGAAATTATTCGCGTGCAAGAAGCATATTACTGAATTCTGGTGGTTTCCTGTTTGCTGGGATGCAGTCACAAATCAAATAAACGTAATTTAGTGAAGCGTTCAAGTTCAAATCCATGAAATTCGCTAAAAATTTGATTCCAAAGCATTAGTTTTCCTCCTTATAGATTTAAATCTCAATTTTCGTTTACTAAGATTTTATTCTTTATGTTTAAACCCACGATTCAATGCATTAACACATTAATAACATTATTAAATTTATTATTTGTTCTTAGGCATAAATATCAAAACTAAATGAATCACCATATAAAGTATATTCCAGGGGGATGTTTAGTAAAACATTTATTGGAACATTACTTGTATTTTCTCGCTCATTTATTACAGTTAATTATAGTTTTTCTCGTTCATTTATTACAAATGATTTTTCTATTAAAATCAGCAGTTTCATAATTATATGCCCTTTATTATGTTTTATATGCCGAAAATAAAAGATCTTTTTTTGTGTGTGTATGCGTGTGTTCCTTGTGCATGTTGATATTCCGATATCCATTTCTTGTTATTATTACGTAGCAAACTGCAAACCACATTTTTTATTCATTTTCATATTTTCTCGGTCAATCACTATTTTACTCTGCACTAAAGTTGAAAAAGACTTGCCTTATTATTGTGACTTTTGGAACCTAAAGAAAATTGTGTTTCGTTTGGAGAGTTTAATCAGATCATATTAACTCTCAAAATGGACACACTATTTTGATCCTAAAGAGTATTTATTTCTATTTCCCGATAAAGGGTATTCTGTCTCATTTTGAGCCTATTTTGCATAGTGATAAAAGCCAAAGCAGGTATTTGTTATAACTCAAATTTTCTTGTGCCTCCTCTAGAATTTCATAAAATAATTAGCTTGTTAAACTGTATTCAAACTGAATTTATTCTATAAACAATGATTAAAATTTCAAACATAGCAGTCACAAGCAGTAGTTATCTACAATTTACAAACTAATTCTTTTACTAAACGAAGAGTCCGCTTTCCAAGTAAAATACATAATAACATGTTACCATAAATAATTGCAATTTTTCTTGTAATGAAAAATAGAGGATGATCCATTTAGAAAACATTTTATATGCTAGCTATGAGCGTAACCGTAATCAGAGTTGTTGGGCAAAATAACGAGATAATACATTGTTGAATTTTTTCTCGTTTAGTTGCAGCCAGTCATAAACATCATATACCTGTATATCTTTCTGACAAATCTTTGCCATGAATGACATCGTTGATACACTGATCGTGCAAAATTATTAGTGATTTGCATAGCTTCAATTCAGTTCATAAAACATGTAATTTATATAGATATCAGCTTGTGACTACACTGATAAATCTTCTTAAGATTTTAAAAGCATGTTAACTTCAAAATCTTAGAGAAAAAAGTAATAGAATATAAGAAAATTTCTAATGCTTTATAAAGACCGCACAATCGAAAACCCGAAAGAGGTTCATTACACAGATAAAAAAAATCAATAAAAATTCAGTAAATTCATTAAAAATACATTTCAATGAAACGTTTCTTGGTCAGGCGAAAGTTAAACTACACTTTTTATTTAGTAAATTATTTTATAAACCTTTATGAACACTGATAGTTTTAGGAATATTTTCAACTTTATTACGATTAATAACAGATGCCGTCTGAAACCATACATTATGTACTTCGGTACAGAATTGCCTTTCAATAACATTTTATTCCATTCTTTGAAAGATAAATACATACTTTAAAAAGAAAATAAAAATAGGCATGGTACCTTCTGAGCAAAAACAGTACTTTGCAAAATAAGTTTCTCTTCAGGAGATATACTTAAGTTATATTCAGTCATTGATGGAGCGTTTCAATTAGAATTTGTCTAAAAATATTACTTGATAGATAATAAGCTGCCAAAAACGGAAACATCAATAATGTTACTACAAACAATTGTTAAATACACTCTTTTGCAAAAAAATCGAAGCACCATGAAGGAAGTGGTTGTTTTTGATGAAATTGAATATGTGTATAGCTCATACACAGATAATAAAATGATTAAAAAATCGAGGTCATAGTACCTGTTCACGGCTCACAATCACCCATTGAGTGTTCAAATTAGTAGTTGGTCCAACCGCCCCTGGCGGCAATGCATGCTTGAATTCGTCGAGGCAAGGAGTGGTAGAAGTTCCTAATGTCATCCTGCGACACATTCTGCCAAACATTCATCAGTTGTCGCTCCAGATCTGCGATATTTTGTGGTGCTCAAATCTAGGGGCCTACCATGTCCCAGACATGCTCATGCTGAACGGTCTGGTGACCTTGCTGGCCAAGGAAGAGTATCAACCGCACGGAAACAGTCCAGAGATATGCGAGCGGTACGTGGCCCAGCATTATCTTGTTGGGTGATATGAAGGGTAATGACACCGGCCGCAGGATGGTATCAACATATCGATGAGCTGATAAAGATGTGCGGAGGATGACTAAAGATGACCTGCTGTCATAAGAAATAGCGCCCCACACCATCACACCAGGGGTTATGGTTGTAGGCCTTTGTTAAACAAAGGTTGATTGGGACCGCTAGCCCCGCCCTCTTCAGACACGAACACGGTGGTCATCTGCTTCAAGAGTGAAGCGGGATTCATCGCTGAACACTATACGATGCTAGTCTGATGGCATCCATGATGATCGGCTGCGACACTACTCCAGACGACTCCACCGATGTTGTGGGGTCAATGGCAAACGTCTTAAACGCATCTGTGAGCGTAACCGCGCCTCAGACAAGCGCCGTGAGATGGTGGACGGTACCACGGAAGGTATAGATGTGGATGCAATGCGTTGAATAGTCGGTAATGATACCATTGGGGCGGTTCGGGCCTGGCGAACAATCATCCTATCTTGCCTCGCATTTGCGCTCCTTAGCCTTCCAGAGCCTTCATTTCGTCGGCAATTTCTTTGTAGCAACCATTGCTGCCAACATCTTTGCACAGCAGTGTCTGTACGCTGCAGGTGGCGGGCTATTACTCGGTACGATCATCCAGATTCACGCAACCCTACAATGCGACTTCGTTCGAAGTCGTTAGTTGTCTGTAAGGTCTTCGGTATCGTCGTAATGGCATCTTTAGATGCTTCTTTACGGAATTACAATGGCAGCAACAAAAAAAAAGATAAATTTTCCTCCTCTGTTACTGGTTTTTTACTTTGCGAATAGCGCACTAGAAATGCGCGCTATGATCTCAATTCCTGTTCATTTGCCTTGAAGCTTTGATCATTTGCATATTTTTGCATACCAAATTTCTTCCCGATCTCAAAAGTCCTTCTTGGCGTTTCGATGTTTTTGCAAGAGTGTATATCCAGAGTGAGTGTTTGTCCTTTTATGAGGAAATCTGGCAGTAGCCAACCACTTATGTTCATAGTATTCCAGGGAAGTATTTTTGAAATTAGAAACATATTGAAACTGTGAAGCGTTACGAAAACTATATTTAGGAGTAACATGATTGTCTAAAAAAATATCGCAAAACATAAACCTATTTCATTTTGTATGAAATTAGCTTGCCGTAATAGATCAGGACATTGTGGATGATGTGTTGCATAGAAAGTCCAAAACAAGGCTGAAAAATTAAAAAGATTGCTCGTCGTTATCTTAGGTAATGTAAGGGCATTAATGTATAGCAATATGGGTAAGTGTCTTTAAATACAGTGGTCTCAAAAACTCAAATTACCCGAGAGCCGAATGCAAGACCTGAAAACAGCCGTCAAGCCGTATTTTCTTAGCAAAATGAGATTTAATATACTTATACATAAATTAAATGAGGACACACCACACACATATATACATGTGTGCGTGTGTATCTATTGTGTATTTTATTTACTTGTAATGTATGGCATCCCTCTATAAGCTGATGTTATGCATGGCAAGTGCGTGGTGAGTTTGCGTGTAAGTTTACACTATGTTCGAATCCCAGAAAAAGTATGGATGTAAATTGACTGTCCCTTCATAGGAGGTAACGGTGGCCGCCTATTAGGTGCCTCCTTAATAAAATGACCACTGCTTCCGGCCCTTGTAGTGGCGTAAACCTGAAAATGGCTAATGCCCGCCATTAAAAAAAGTTTACAATATGTTTGAGAACTTTGCTTTTAAATTTTAATTTATCTCAAACATGGTTTAACTGAAACTTATTTCACTGGCGTTGAATTACGTTTCTATAACAATTTTCTATATTTTATTTCTTAAACTCATATTTTTCTCCTTGTCTTCCTGGGTAAAATTAGAAGACTCTGTCTTTCGATTAAATTTTGTTTTTCTACTTTAGGCGCTGAATCACTTACGAAATATTTAACAAATTACATAAATAATAATAATAATAACGCAAAGGAAAAAATTCAAATTTCTACTTATTTTCTAACTGAAGCTTACCTGCAAAAAAACTTTTGTTAGTTTTCATAGTTTAAACGTATTGAAAGTTAATATTAATTTTTTAGCCTGACATTTATTTCAAACAAATTTTAACACGTTGTAATAACTAATTAATTACTTCTTTAAACAACAAATACACAAATTATGAAAACTGTCTAAGTTGGATAAATAATGAAAATCCATTCTCTTTCTTATTAAATTTTCCTTAGACAAATATACAAAATATATACACATGTTTCTATGTAAAATATCACAGATACCTTTTATTTGTTGCTACATCTTAGTACTTTGGTGGCATTTTCATTGTGTTATAAAGTTTGTAGCCTTGGGGAAAGGTTATTAGAAACTATTTTCGTCGCGAATGGTAGATAGATACAAATAAGTCTGCGAAAACAATCTTTCCGCATGTAAATTGTACTCCCAAATAAACTGATTATTCTAAACTGCAAAAATTCATAACAGTGTATTTATCTTTTGAAAAGCGCGAATAACAGTTAATCAACGTATCTTCAGATTTTTAAAGATTAATCACACTGTAAGATAATTAATTTCATTTGTAGATTTTGTGGTGCATGATTTAGGTTCCTTTAGGTTCCTTTAAGGCTTTTAATGACAATTAAAATAATATAAAATCGGAATAGAAATTTTAAAATCTTTCTTCAAATTCTTGTTTCAATAATGATATTTTTCTTTCATATTCTTGAGACTTTTCATTTGAAGAAAACTCAGGCTGGATTTAAGATGCTAGAAATGTACGATTGTTTTTACTCTAGTTTTTTTTCCATGATTGCACTAAATACAAGCAATACACATCATTGATAAATTTATTGTTTATTCTCTCCATGCAGCTCTTTACTGAGAATATTTAATTAATTGATTAAGTCAAAACGAAATACTAAATCTACTATCCATGTATCATTATGCAGCTCATCGATGGTTTTATTTTTTTGTGTCACGAAAATTTTGATCTCATTTAATAAATCAAAACACAGTTTTAATATAAATTCCTCGACTTAATTAACCAAGTAAATTCCTCGACTAAATTAACCAAATTTAAATGGTCGGATAAGACAAATTAATGTCGGCTAAGGAATGCTGAAATGCGTGAAATGAATGAATACCCAAGCATCATTATGAAACTCGTTGATTTTGTTATTAGTATTATTATTGTTGTTTAAGTATTGTTGTTTTTATATATGTCTTACATCTTTTATTTCATTTATTAAATAAAAAATCATTTTATTACAACTTCAAGATTTAATCAACTTATTCCGTTGCAATAACTCCTTTCTCCGTACTTACTTCTAATTTCTTCAAGCAATACGACAAATTCTCTGTGATTCAGATCTAGTCCAGAAATAAAGTTTACTGTTTCCGTACTGTTTACATAACATTATACACCTATAAAATTTTGGCACAGATTGATGAAAAGTATAATGCAAATATTATTCTATAAGTTTTTTTCTTTCAAAATATTTCTTACTTTTACTGCTTTTTACAATTTTTTCTCCAAGCACAGTAACTGTACCACGACTTGCAAAGCAAAGCATTTTATCCCGACTTAATTTACATATATTACAGCTTTACTTTCGAAAGTTGATATCATATGCACCAGTTGTTCCTTAATTACTACAAATTTCTTAGTAACAACTCGTACGAAAACGGCATGTTTTGCTGTTTCTGTGATGTCAATACTCTCATCAACTGTTATTTAGAATGCTGTAAAAATTTATCTTTTATTCTTTTAAATAGTGTCGTAAACCACTAGCAACTCTTTAATATGTTTTTTTACCATGCTGGCTTACAAGCAAACATATTTAAATAATTGTTGTTTGTCAGGAAGAAGCAGATTAGCAAACTTCTTAATCCTGAGAGCATCAGTTTACAATGATATGCGCGAGAGCAAAACTTGCCATCACTGAATTTATTTGCCTCAATTAAAAAAATTAGCTTTTGATGTAAGCCAGTTTTCAGAAAGTGTAACTCTTCTTCCCCCAATTTGCCTTCCGATATTTCAAATTTTTCTTTACGATTCCTTTTGAAAAATTACGCAGAAATCTAAATAGCACGTATTAATGTAATGCATAAATAGCAAACGTAAAATTTTCTCCCTCCTTACTAGGTGCGTTCATGGTGTAAGTGGAAAGCACGTCCTTCTAGTAACTGGAAGGTCTGGAGTTCGAGTCTTCGCAAGGACACTCCACATTTTAAACGTTCTCCTGCTCTAAAATAAAATGAGAAAATGTTTCTAATGAACAAGAGCAAATAAAGAGATTTCTGTAAGCTCGTAACTTAATTTATCTTAATCTAAAATACATAACTGAATATACTTGCGGGCCGTAGAAAACTACTTCGGGAGCTAATGTTCTGTTGAAAGAAAAGAAGTAAGATAGCATATAGTTTAATCAAGAGAAATGGACTGCAGCTGTATTTTGTTCAACTATTATTATTTGCACATGAAAGCTACTGGTCTGAGCCTAACTATTTAAAAAGAATTTCTCTTTCAAAAGCGGTCAATGAGAAAGAAATCGATACTTGCGTTTTGCGTTCTTTTGGATGACACAACCTCTAATCAGTTCACTGTTAGATTAGAAGCAGATACTCTATTAGGGCAAAACTTAAAAATGTTTATCATCCAACAGAGTGATGACTGAATGGATCAGCTCCTTATTAAAAATGGCTTGTATTAACACAGTAGTTTTGAAAACACTAAATCAGTCCTGCAGCTACTTGATTCTGCCGAAATCTAGAATTCCATTGATTCACTACTGGATCTCGATTGATTCATGGCTTCGGCTATTGGTCACCACGGAATAGCTCAGTTTTTTAAAGTATGTAACTATTTGCTAAATACTAAACATAAAATGAATTTCAAACTTAGGAATAGTGTAAGAGCTAGTAGCTCAGACATATTAATTTTCTTAAACTAAATACACTAGTGTGCAAAACGTAAGGAACATATTCCTTTTTCAACATACGAGCATGAAATTGTTGAAAAGGGCTATTTGCGATCAGTGCAATAAAAAGCCAACCTAGTAGAAAGGTGAATGATATGCGAATATATCAGCACCGTGAAGTCACAGGCCTTCGTCAGGGCACACACAGAGCTAGGAGTCAGCAAGCGCAATGCAAGGCAACTTAAAAAGAAGAGAGGAAGGAGCATTTCCAGGCATTCTTCTGCAAGTGAAAGCGAGATTGCACGTGCAGTAAGGCTACAAGAAAGCATCAGGACGTCTTTACACGTGCTAAAATGACTGGCCAGCTTGAGCAGTTTCGTAGTTTGTCGTCTGTCGCCCAAGAGTTTGGAAATGATAAAAGTGTTGTTTCCCGAGCTTGGAAAGCATTCCAAATAACAGACACAGCTCCAAGAAAGGTTGGTGGTGGTCGGCGAAGAAAAACAACGGTGGCTGATTGTATAAGGCACTGCAGGTGAAAATAGATCGAAAGTACACATTGGGCAATATTGTTCAGTAGTTGCGTACTGAAACAGGGCAACAGATGTCTCGGTTAACTGTATCCAGACAATTTCATAAAGGTGGCTTATTCGCCCTTTGTCCTCAACAATGAACACCATTCACAGCAACCTATCGGCGGGACCGTTCACAGTTATGTAGAGAACGAAAAGACTAGACACCTCATCAATGGAGTCACGCCTTCTTTACTGATAAGAGTCATTTCAGTTTGAGAAACGATTCTCAACGCCATTTGATATGGAGAGAGGTAGGGCACGCTTTAATTCCACTAACATTAGGAACCATTTGAGTGCTTATGATATGCCTGTATGGGAAGGCATTATGATGAACGGACGGAACTCCGAATTTTCGATAGAGGGCACTTTCCGGAGATCGTTGCTTTGGTAAAGTTGTCCTGCCACGTGCATCTTTTCCTGAGTGTCATGTGTCTCGATTTTGTTTTTATGGATGAAAATGTTTTTATGGATGACGCAGGACTCATGCCATTCAGGAGCTCTTAGAAAGTGAAGATAGCCACAAAATGATTGGCCAGCGTGCTTTCCTGACTTAAATCATATTGAACATATGTGTAATACTATAGGGAGACACCTGGCGGCACGATCTTACCTTCAGAGAACACCAGACAAATAAAACAAATGTTCCTTGAGGAAAGAGAACTCTTACAGTAAGAACTGTTAGATAATCTATTGAGTAACAGTGCAACGCGACCATTGCACGTGTACCAGAGAACAGAGGCTCCATTTCCTGGCTGACTAAATCGTCTGCCTCACATGGATTATAGCCTCTGCCTCCAAGCATTTATTTTTCAAAGCAAAAGATACATTGGCTAACAAGGCCTTCCAAGACATAGATATGAGTCTATTATACAATTGTTATTACAAATACACTTTTCAAAATTAATAACACAGTGAAAGAAATATGTTAATAAAGTCAAATACTTCAACTTCTAAAAATCAACATTCATATTAAAAGAACCTCAAAATTATAAATTACAATCAGAGTTATATCGAAAATTACAATATGTAATACTATTACCAAATCACAATGCAAAACAGAGCGTTCAGAAATGTGAGACTGATTATAATTGATTACATAATTTTGAAACTTACACTATGTGTTATCTTATTGGATCCAAGTACCAAAATCAATGCATAAAACAGGTATGCTGATTTAACTAATTTCCATATTTCATGCAAGATTTCGATCAAAACCTTCTAGGCAATGATAGCTTTAACAGAGGCAATCTACAACCAAAGTTAAATCTAAAAATGTTATAGAAATCTAATATAGTTACCAATTCACAGTGCATAACAATAGAATCTGTTAAGTGAGGTCATATCTCTTACTAAAGCTCTTTGCTTAGTTGTTCTTGCTTTTGTCCAGACAGTTGTATAAGGTATTTCTCCCGCCCTCTTCCCATGCCTTCGTGGTGTATTGGTCAGCACGCTCGACGCGTAACCGAGGTCCATGGGTCGATTCCTGGCGAAGGTGTTGCTCATTTTTCATTCTTCTGCTTCCAAAAAAAAAATCATAAGGGCGATAGAGTTTTTTTTTTGTATCAACGCCATTCTGTAAAAAAACCTTTCTTTTTTCGTTCCGTACTGTATGCGGCCTATTTATTATTTATATTATTTTTTTTTTTTTGCTTTTGTACTTTCCTCAGATTTTAAGTACGACATTGTGGCTGTCTTCTAGCTGAGTTTTGAGGAATTACGGTTAAAATCTGAAAAGTTGCATAAGTCTTGCCCACTAATGTATATTTAAGTAAATATGTAAGATTATAAGCCATAAATAAACATGTTTTATTGCGTTTGCTTGAATCAGAGTATGATTATGATATTAGTTTAGAACTTACAAATTTTAAACTATTCTGTTTCACATATTACTTGAAAATCACTATAACATTACCGAATTCAGATGAAAGGAATTAAAACTACTTTGAAAATTCTCTTCTTGTTTTCCGACGTTTAACTATGAATTTCTAAATAACCACAGAAAAATCTATATAACTTACAGCACCAAAATATATATGAAGCCTTAACATTCAGTCTTCTGGTTTATGTTTCCTAAATACAGAATTTAGCAATATAAACTATGCATACGAATTTAGTAAAAATTTATAAATCAGCAATTTATAGGATTTAATTTCCGCCTAAATAGGCGAAATATATCTCGAAAATGTTAACTGACCTTCCTCACTCAACGTAAACAGGAAATACCTAGATACTTACTTAAAGATTGCTTAAAAGTAAGGAAGAAAGATTACTCAAAATAAACAAGAAATACCTAATACTAAGTTTGATGACTTAAACACCCTCAAAGTTACAGAACTGCTATTTCCTTTCGCTTCACTGTTCCTAATTTAATCATTACTTCACCAAGCAGTATAACATACCATTTTTCCTCGGTTTCCCCAATATCTTTTCTTTTCGAGTCCTGTTTTCATGGCAAATCTTTTTCTCAAGGCTATTATAATATGAAAAGGACCATAAGTTCTTAAAGCAAATAATTCAATGTTTTAGAATCGATAAAGTGATCTCTTTTACTAAACTTCCTTGTCTTTTTCAAAATAATTGCCATCACCAAACAGAATCACTAGCCGTAAAGAATTTCTCCAGCCTCTTCTTTTTAACGCATGTACGCTTCTCAAATTAAACTGCTTCAAAAGAAGAGTCTTATCCTTTTAGACCCGTAATGTCGATTTTTTCGAAACAGCAGCGGTCTGAACAAAATAACAGAAAGAATTTCAACAAATTATTTTAACTAATTTATTAATGTTGAGCCTAATTTCAACTTGAACCGTATAAATCGCTTTGCTCTTCACAAAGTTATGAACCATTGATTAATATAATTTCATTGCTACAGTATTTTGCATACCTTTTCAGCTTACATAATCCTCGTTTCCTTCTAAATCCTCTGAATTTATCAAAGAAAAAATTCATTTTTTATGCCTTTCCCTTTCATTTCAGTCGTCAATGCGTCTTCTTCCTATCTTTTGTGCTCAAAGCTACGTTACATACAGATGATGCAGTCAAAATCTTTCTACTGCTGTTATTTACTAATAATATTATATGTTATTAATTGTACTTTTATATTACTAACTAAGCAGTCAATATTTTTCTGTTTACACTAATGGATAATTTTTCCTTAAATTCAATCCTAAATTTGCTGCCATCTCATTTGTTTTTTCTATTTGATATAGAATTAAACTCATGCTTTCTTCGAAGATTTAATTTTGGCATTATTTTTCGCCTGTCGGTAAAGTCGTCTTTCAGACCTTTAACAAGAATATTTAATCACTAAAAGCGTGGAAAATGTATAGCATTGTTTGCAATGGTTGCAAGCGTTGTTGATGCAAACGTTGTTTGCAATGGTTTGATTTATAAATGTTGTGTTGGCACACAACATTTATAAATCTAAAAGAATAAAATTTCGCATGGAACTTGATTAGAAAGATCGAAGGATTCTGTCATTAATAACTGTTGGTCTCTATATCATTTATTCAGTTTTTCTTTTGCTAAAACTATGCCCAAACCTATTTATTTGATTTATATAAATCCTTTAAACGTTGTATAATAATAAATAAAGCTCCTTTAGTATACGGTTCAAGTTCTAGTTATTATTATCGATACATCTTATAGCAGTTAGCTTATTCATCGTTAAAAATCTCCTTTCTCTTTGATAAATGATGCTTAATATCATATAAGCTATTTTCTTGGGTTTGAATTCAGAACCTGTGCGTTCCATGTTTCTGAATAAAATTTAAAAACAAATAAATAAAATAAAAACTCAGTTAGTATCACAAAGAATTCTTTTTTCGGATGAGGGTGGAATTAATCTTAATAAGACGTTACTCGCCATAATTCCTCAAAACAATAAACCGATCACAATTCTTCACTATTCCAAAGTCGTTTGTCTTCACTGTTCACTATTTGTCACACTTCACTTC
This sequence comes from Stegodyphus mimosarum, assembly GCA_000611955.2. NCBI lineage: Eukaryota > Metazoa > Arthropoda > Arachnida > Araneae > Eresidae > Stegodyphus > Stegodyphus mimosarum. Next base: position 340,626 of record KK122182.1, read on the forward strand.
ACTATTTGTCTTCCCTCTTTTCAGGGAAAACAAATCTTTTAAAAGCATATTGAGTAACAGCAGAATCGTTCAAAAGAATTCCTATGTTGTAATATTCAGAATATTCGACGATAAATTTAGTAGAATTAGACTGTTAGAATTACTTATTTTCCAAGTTTTCGTCATGAAAGCAAAGTCTTAAGCTCGGAAAGGAAAAAAAGGGGCATTAACACACGTTTGCTGCATTTTAGTTTGATTCAGGATAGATCATAGTTACTTTCGCTGTTTTCATTTTAAACATTAAAACAAAAGAAACTGCTTTAGATCACTATTACGATCATACTGTTACATGATTTTTAATTTGTCCTAGGAAGATTTTTCAGTCAAATGGGGCTGTAGCTACATCTTCTTTTCTTCCGTTCTGCTTTAAACTAAGATACATTTAAATGTACAGCTTGAAAGATAAGCGAATATAACGTGAATTAGAAGCAGCTAACGTGTACGTACAATATGGTAGAAAAATATTACTCATAAAAATAACATTGAAACAGTAAGACACCTACTGCGTATGCATGTCATACGCATTCCCCTTTTTTACGCGCCTGAATATGAAGAGATCACACTAATGAGCCCATATTGTCATTAGTATTCCTGTCATGGATGAAAGCAGATTTTTGGAACCCGACAGTAAGGAAACTGTTATCTAGCGTTTGAAAAGACGATTCAACCAAACAAAATAAGATTTACTAGAATGAGTCTCTCTCTACCTTGCCAGTAAGAAGATACTGTATTTCAGATGGCGAGAGACTTTTGCATAATCATCGCCTGGGTGATGACGCTCTAACGAAGCATGAACAGCACTCGAGCGAGCCCGTACTCTCTTGGCCTGAAGCTGAAATGTCTGTGAAGCAGAGCATTTCGTCAAAGACATCATTTGGAAAGCTTATAAGGAACTCTAATAATGGGATACAGACATAAGAATAAGGGTGTTTATGACTGCGATTACTGTTTCATTTCCTATTTATAACACATATAATGCATTCGATTTGAAACCCACAGGCTATTAAACATAACAGCGGAATGTTTCGGCTAGTTCTTAATCTGAAAGTTGTACGTATACCAGTGCATGTAATTATCGAGAATTATTTTTCAATTCACAGTGCAAATGCAGGCAAGGAAAAACAAGTGATATTTTTCATGCAAGAATAAATTCTCAACTCAGGCTTCTTGACTCTGCACAGACTCCACACTGAAATTTATAGGTATAAATTATTTTAAAACTTCAGTGAATTTCTTTCCACAGATATAATTATATAACTCTTTCTATTAAGTTTTTGAACCAATTTCGTTTATATGAAATCATAAACTTGCGAAAATTTGTATCTGCTTGTGAGTGTAATCAAAACTTAAATCAGTGTCAGGAAAAAAAAGTATGGCTTCACGTAGAATTCTTAACAAGGAACTAGACTTCAAATTAGATTAAAAGAATATTACTATTTTTTTCTTTCTTAACAATCAGCACTAGAATCAGCACAACATGATTTTGTATTGGTTATAAAATTGAAATTGTTAACTCTGTATAATAATTTTGAGTTTTTCTTTAATGCATTTATTTTGCCATACGGAAGTCAAACTTTTGAGCTTCATTTTCTACAATGAGTACGAAATTTTTCTACATATAAGAACGGGAAGGACGTATAAAAAGTTATATTTCGCAATTTTACAAAACTGAATACTTTGAAAATAATAATTAAAACAAGATATGTGAAATATTTGTCTTCTTTCAAAATAATTTTGCGATGTCTACGACAAAATATTGCAAAAGTAATGGCCGGAAAAGCACTTTTGTGAACAAGGTCCGGCCTTCATTTTCGCAAGAGTTGGTATATACTTTCAGTTGTAAAAACTGACGTTAATAAATGATGTCAAGATTCGTGTTTTGGCATTTTTAAATTTAAAAAAAAGTATTAGCTTAGTATAAAATTTGAAATCTAACTTTTTATATGTTCCTTGCGACCCTATGTTTAGGATACTTTTGTACTCGTTATAAGAAACAAAGCACAAAAAGTTTGACCTCCGTACAACAAAAATTGACGAAGATATTTAATTTCAAAATTTGCGATATTTGACGTTATTTTTAATTTGTAGTGATGGGTTAGTTACTAAATAAATTAAATTATTAGATGTTGACTTCCCTCACCTCTTAAATGTCATTCAATGATAAATTTTAACGTCTTTATTTTCGATTTGATTACATTTTCTATGCCGAAAGAGTTTATACCCAAGCAATTTATAAATTTTCAGTGTCTAAAAATATTAGGTGTATACCTCATTATTACACGCTATTATAATTATTATGCAGTTTTACTTCTTTAGGATTATAAACTGTTAATCCTAAGAAAATTCATTAAAGTACAAATGCTTTTAATTTTTAATTAATGCAAATAATATTAAGAGTTTGCCGCATGTCAACAATAAAACCATGCCATTGCATTCTAAAACAGAAAGTAAGATACTGTGAATAAGATTTCTGTTTTGAAAAATGTTATATTTATCAATTTTTCTTGCAATAATCTGCCTAGAAACGCTCATCACGCAATCTCTTAGAATCAAAAACCTTTTTCTAGACGATATTTTGCTTTTAATTATATGTAAGGATGCTAATAAAATTTCGATTTTCAGTTTGTGTATGCCTCTGAATATGATTCCTAATTTTAATATCAAATATCTCGGTCAAATTTTGCCGTATGGGAGTAAAAATTGTTTTATTTTACTTTTTTATAATAAGTAAAAATTTTTTCTAAATATAAACATAGAGGCAGAATAAAAAAGCAAAAAATTTCGTTTTGTATTTTCACAAAATTTATTTCTTTAAATTTCGGAATTGCAGACTGTGAATATTTGCGTCATTTTAAACATTTTTGAATTTGGAAGTGTATGTCATCGACTAACAGTTGAAAAAATATAGGCCGGGTAATGGGAATTGCTTGCAATTCAATTTTTATTCGGTTATTATTATTCAACTTAAATTATTTTTATTCAGTTTTTATTTATTCATTTAAGATTCAATTTTTTTACCTTTTTTGAACGACGCATTTTCTATAATTACAATTGTAAACACGGTATATATATATACAATACCCGTCGGTTGTTAAAATCACTTCCTTTCCAAATATATTTGAGTTTATTAAGCGGCCGAGTTTAATAGACAGCGATTTCAGTATTGGAAATTACAGTATTAACCGTAATATTGAGTAAGTGAACTAAGATAGCATCTTATTGAATAAGATAGTAACTAACTATTAATCTCATAGTTAATACCGAAATTATTAATTAAAAAAAAGAAAAATATGAAAGGTTTCAAATTTTAAATTAAGTCCAAAGGGGCGTTTTTTTAACATTTTGTGTGTTACCTTTATTTGTTAAATATCATGTTCTTCGCACTTAAAATCCAGTTCAAGAGCAATATCGCAAAATAATTTTTAAATGAGCATATGTTTAGAATTTCCGATACGTTCTCGCCTGTTGGAGATAATTTTTTTTTCTGTACAACGTTGACGTTGCTCGCTTTGAAATCCTTGAGTTTGTTAATAAAAAATTCGTTAAAGTTTTACAAAATATGAAATCGATAATAAAACAAATTCCGAATTTCAAATTTGGGCTTCCAGATGCCCATATTCGGGTGGAAACTTTCAATATTCAAAATTGGATGGCTCTAGGTACCGTCGTTTTATCACAGTGCGAGAAGCATACATACATTTATGCAGATTCTTCATTATTTAATTTCTTTAAATATAATACAGGGCTATAATATTGGGTCAGAAGAATTTGAAAAGTTAAACAACGCTTTTAGTGAATAGATGCAAAATGCCAAAACGAAATTAATAGTCCTTCTGGGCAAATTGTCCCTTTGGACTAAAATTTATGCTAAAATTAAACTATTTTCAGAAGTTCGAAATTTTTTAATTTTATTTTTATTATTTTTTTAAGAATTTTATAATTACATGCTTGATGAAATTCTATAACTTTACAAAGAACTGCTCTAACCGTATACGTTTCCCTTTGTTCGTCAACAGTCTTTCAATTCTATTTTCAAGTTCATAAAACTGTTGGTAGCTTTTCTGTTCTCCAACTTCCAAATTAAAAAATTCTTCTTAGAGTTTGCAGTACCTTTTTTTGGTTCAGCTGAGGCTAGTATGTAATCACTTTCTTCCGCCAGGTTTAGTTTTTGCAGCACATTTAACACATTCTATAATATCTTAGTGTTTTCCCATGCTGTTTTAGTATTATCATCAATTTCAAGTAGTCTAAAAATGAATCTTCATACTTTCAATCACTGATGTCCGAATATTAGAAATAACTTGCAATTCTTCTGTGGCTTCTTCTAAATAAAAACCACATTTTCTAAAGCAATTTCTAACTCTGTTTTGTCAGACTTCTTCCTATGCGTTGGCTATAGTATGCACAAACTCTAGCAAAGCTATAGTTACCTTCATCGAAGGGATTGCAGTTTCACAAGATTCAATTTTGCTCATCTGTTTTCGAACAACACGATTTCTGTATTGACATTTAAAAGCTTTTTACAATACCTTGGTGTAAAGCCTGAATGATAGAAATCATATTTGCAGGAAGAAACACTATTTTAACGTCTTTCGGAACATTATCAAAGAGGTGTGAAACACAGTCAGGTATACTTCTGTTATCGGGACAGGATTCAGAAATGTAGAAATGTATGCACATATGTATGGATTATGTGCGTATATGTGTGTGCATATACGTGCCCTTACATACGTACGTACATACTGCACTCATACATGAACGCATGGGTCCGTATATATATGCATACATACCTACATTTTTTAATCCGGTCCCGATAACAGAAGAGTATCCATAATTATCTAACAGAAAAGCTATTTTTACGTTTTTCAGATGTCTGTGCCATTTGAAGAGGAAATCAGTAAAAGCATTGCTTGCCATCCATGCGTTCTTGTTGCTATGCTAAGTTAAAGGTGAATTCTTGTCTCCTTTTAAACTTCGACTTTTTCTACGCTTTCCAAAAACCAATAGCGTCTTCTTTAATTGTTGCATCCATAATGCACGTTAACAACACAGTAATGCGTTCTTTAACTTCTTAAAACTAGTTGTGTTTCAGTTTTAAACATTGATGTATGTTGCGGTAATGCTGTATAAAACAGACTAGTTTCATATGTGTTATAAATTTCTTGTGGCTTGTATCCCTTTTGAAACCCGGGTAAAACTTGTGGGGTTTTACTTATTTAATTCAGTGTTCAATCCTTGAAACTCCAAACACTAATAAACGAATAATCGCTTAAGTGTGTGAACAGAGACGTAAGACTCAAGAAGGGTTAACTACCCTTTATTTCTCAAAATAAATATGACACAATCAGCTCCTAACTCGGAGCGTACAGCAAAGCCTCCACTTGGGCTTGAACTTAAATTAATATGAAATTAAGCTTAACTAAAGCTAGCTTAAAGATATAGCCGAAGCTATCATGATTCTAAGTACTAGTTGGCCCTTAAATCTTAATTAAATCGGCTAAGCCAAACAAGGGCCTAAAGTACGGCCGAGCGTAGCAACAGCTTAGAGAGACGTAGCCAAAAGGCAAACGCGCGCTAGTCAGGAACTCAGGCTCTCTCTCGAAGTCGGTGAAACATCGATTTAAATACTACTCTTACTCGCATTAACCGCGTTTCTAAAAATACATTCTGGTAGGAAATTGTAAACTGAAGCTAGAATGGACAGGAAAGATGCATAAAATAACTGTTATTAAAATTAGGATAAACCTTACAAATTTCTTTTATCCAGTTCTCAGCCCAGTGATGACCTGCCCCTTGCTTCTCATCATGTAGTTTCCTATAAACAAATGTCAGTTCTCTCTTTCTATCTTTTGCCCCGTTCATCAATCGGCAAAACATTTTCTCCTAGCATTTTTAGCCAATTCTCCAGCTTTTGCTGTCGAAACAGCTTTAGAAATTGAAACATTTTTAGTCTCATAACTGTTTAGGAAATTCCCAATTTAAATGCAGCTTCTCTTTGGCTGCATTTATGAAACATATCATAAGCTTTCAGCATTTTATCCTTTTCTTTCAGTTTTAAAACCTTAATATTGGCTTTGGTTCCAGATATTTGAGCGCAATAAGCGACTAAATTTATTAACCTCTGAGTTTAATAAGCGGCGGATACTATAGACGTATATATAATGTATATATACATCCAGATAGATAGCTACATCGTGTATTTCTTTAACTTTCAAATACTCTTTTTTTCTTTTTATTTCGCGGCCAGCCACCGATACTGAATCAGCAATCAGCGAATGTGATGGGATATGAATGCACGATGCAAAGATTTTGGGTTAAATCTTACGTCCACTAAACAAC
>KK122182.1:350759-370750 GCA_000611955.2 Stegodyphus mimosarum
TATTGCAAGACAAAAGAAACCCCATAATATTGCTGAAAAACTTATAAAACCTGCTGCCATTGACATGGCACGTATCATGTGCGGAGATGAAAGTTCAAAGAAATTACAAAAGATACCATTATCAAATGATACAATTCGTTTACGAATTAATGATATGTCATTTGATATTAAGAATCAACTTATTTCTGCTATAAAAATTGCTGGTTTATTTAGTATTCAACTGGATGAAACGACAGATGTAAGTAAAGATGCTCAACTCATGGTTTACGTGCGGTATCCAGGTTTAACAGATATACAGGAGGACATTTTATTTTGCAAACCAATGTCAACAACAACTACAGGTGAAGATATTTTTCTTATGGTCGATTCGTTTTTTAAAGAAGAAGGATTAAATTGGAATCAGTGTTTCAGTATTTGCACCGACGGTGCAGCTGCCATGACAGCATCTCAAAAGGGATTTTCGACAAGAGCAAAACAAATGAATCCACAAATTATATCGATTCATTGTTTGTTACATAGACAAAATCGTGCTTCAAAAAAATTATCACCCGAATTATATATCGTTTTGGATGAAATTGTTGCGGTAGTCAATTTTATCAAATCAAGAGCTCTTAACTGTAGAATTTTCCGCGAACTGTGTTTCGAATTTGGTGCAGAATACGAACATTTATTATATTATTCTGAAGTTAGATGGCTGTCCCGGGGCAAAGTTGTTCAAAGAGTATTATCATTGCGGACAGAAGTCGAATTTTTTTTTAGAGAAAAGAAACACCCATTAGCATCTAAATTCTCCGAGTTGAAGTGGATTACTCAAGTTGCTTATTTGTCAGATATTTTATTTGAAATAAATAATCTAAATACGTCTATGCAAGGACGTAATCATACTATTATTGAATTAACTGAAAAAATTACATGTTTTAAAAATAAACTCAAATTATGGAGAAATAAGGTTGAAGTAAAGAAACTTGCTTCATTCCCGACTCTTAATTTACTTGTTGAAGACAATAATATTGATATCACAGATTTTGAAATACAGAAAATTATTATTAATCATTTAGAAAAACTAATAGCAGACTTTGATCGATATTTCCCTGCAGACGATGTTTTCAAATATAATTGGGTTCGAATGCCATTTACTTTTGATGTAAGTGATTTGCATGAGGAATTTGTTAATATTAATCAATTTCAAGAACAATTAATAGAAATACAAAGTGACCAAGCACTTCGATACAATTTCTACAAAAACGCTGAATCTTTATGTGCTTTCTGGTTAAAATTAAAAACCGAAAAGCCAATAATTGTTAAAGAAGCCCTAAAAGTATTATTGCCCTTTTCAACAACATATATGTGTGAGGCTGGTTTTTCGGCTCTGTGTGTAATCAAAAACAATTACCGGAACAAGTTAAATCCTGAAATAGATATAAGGTGCTCCTTGACAAGAATTCAACCGAGGTTTGAAGATCTTTCAAAATGTATTCAAGCACAAGGTTCTCATTAAAACTGAATGACTTGCATTTAAAATTTAAAAGACTTAACGTATGTATTGATATTTCTTTTTTTTAGGAATAAGTTAAAATGTCAATTATTTTCAAAAAGTTATAAATATATTTTAATTTGGTCAATAAAAATTATTAAAAACACTTGATTATTATTTAAATTTTCCTTGGATCGAAAAGTACTTTTGTTTATCTTTATTATTAAAATAATATATATAAAAAATTTGTAAGTTAAAAAAATCATCATCGTAGGATTGAAGATTTTTTAAAAATACGATCTAAAATAAAGCAATGAAAAAATCTTGACTTTTTTTTGGGTCGCGACATGAACATATTTCTCAAATTTGGGTCGCGGCTTAAAAAGGTTAAGAACCACTGGTATACAGGAACATCCCCTGGCTCCCTACTGGACTTCAAATGTGACCGTGGCTCCCACACTGCTCTGGCTAGACTAACAAGTGGCCACCTTAAATGTCTTTCCTTTGATAGTGGCAAAAAAATCTACCCCGCTTCTAAAAAAACTGTGACTATCCAGCTTCACCGGCTCACATTCTGTATTGCATCGGACCTTCTAAGGAGGAATTAACATCCAATCCCCTAGCTGTTATTGATTTTTGACGGTCAACAACCATCTGGAGCAGATGTGACATATGTCAGATCTTTCGAGGATAAGCAACAACAACAACAGTTGGCTTTCTGTTACCAAAAGTTATTGAAATCACTACTATGTAAGTTATTTCCCCCTCCTTATCATGTAACTTCGTTGTGTAATTGGTATGACTATCAGTCAAGAGATTCAGAGTTCGAAACCCGGGATGGAATTGCACGTTTCTCACGTTTCCTGCTCCGAAATAAAATACCTAATGGTATCTATAACTTGAGTGGCCAAAGCGAAGCAGAATTTTACTTTACGTTCACATTTTTTTAAAGAGAAAAATGTTCATTAAAACTTTTTTATTTTAACTCAAATATGTATTTAAGATTAATCTAAGATAGATTTAATTCTACTAAATTAGTTTTTAAGAATATACAAACATATGTAACACGTCCGCCTATAAGTCAAATACAAGAGAGTTATATAAACATTAGTATAATTCGAATGCAAGATATCAGGTTTTAAGGATGGATTTAGTCTGAGTGAATAGTCACATTAACAACGGTCACCGTACAATCTCTTTTATGAAGTCAATGCAAATGGGAAGATTCTGCTAGTGAAAATTAATAAAATGTGATAGACAGGAAAATTTCCTAACCTAGATTAGTACATAAAGACAAAAAATTCTTTCAGTGTGTAGAAAATCATGCTATAACGAAGGCAAATTAATATGACAGGAAGTTTAGAAGACAGCATATCGTAAAAAAAATTTGTCTGAAAGTTTTTCTAAACTAACAGAAATAATTTAGGCTTTAAACGACATATATATTCATATGTTAAGTAAAACCTCAGAATTCCCAGTATATGAATACATTAGTTAATAATGGACGTCTGCAAAATTAAAGTTTACTCAGAATGCCAAAATTTCTGGATGTGATCACGAATGATAACCACTATGTGCTAAACAATACTCCCATAGAATAAAAATCGTTAACATCAGCACAGGTAAAAATTTATTTTGCCTGAAAATTTTTACAGAAGTTTGTAGAGATTCATTTAATTTAGCTAATAGTTAATTTTTATTATTAAAGAAACTTTCCTTTCATTTTCACCCACGCTTTCTTGCCAGAATGTTAATAAACTAACGCGCGTGTATCCAAACGATGTAGAAAACTAGTATTTAAAGGAAGATTTTGAAAGGCGATATGAGCGTGTTATGCCTGCTTGAAGGACACTTTGCTGTCTTTAATTACCAGATATTAGATTTCTGTCGCGCTGAACGCTTCTAGCCATTGGGCTTGTTTACGCCAACTTCTACGAGTCAGATCCTTTCAACTCGTTAAATTATCCTGTGAGCCGCTGGGCTAAACTTACTACATTTTACTTTAAGTTCTTCGTTACCTGTTTTGAGTTAAGCCAAAAGTGTTGGCTTTTTGTAAGTCCAAGTGGGGCCCCCTGTAAACTTACATTGAGTGAAAAAGGGTTCTTTTCACCCTTCTTCTGACTTTTTGTCGTAACTAAGACCCGAGAATAATTCCTCAGAGAGTTCTAGGTTCACACAGAGTTCTAGGTTTCGTAATTTATGCCGCCTAAGAGAACGAGACTCGATAAGTTTAATAAAAAATACTGTACTTCATTTTACTTGGTGCAGATGTGCAACAAAGTTATTTACCACTGGCTGGATTAGCACCTTAGCAGTTAAAAAAGGGTAATTTTGGCTATCCGCTTTCAGTACACACATTTCCCATCTAACAAATGTTTTATTCCAACATTTCATTTTATAGCTGGAGCTTCTGGTATCATAAAACCGAAAAAAGAAACACCATGTATCCCATATTTCGGAGGGAACTGAGTTTTTATACTGCATTATAAGTTTGAAATTAAGGTATTAAGTTTTGCCGCAAAATAACCTGATAGATAGACTACCCGTTATAGCTTTATTACAACAAATATTCATAACGTTTACTTTGCATGACGAATAATGCAGTCTCTTTCTTCTGGGCTCCGAACATGTCGGTGCACAAAACACTCTTAGCAATTTCTTTGATTTACATTTCTAATAATGATTACAAACAAATAATGGAATTAATAAAAGAGGGATATGTAGCAAAATGCACGATGCTATTTGAAACCGAAAATTTAACTAATGATCTTAGACTAATTAATTCTTTGAAATAGAGGAAAATAATGTACAATTTAACTTAAAATGCTAATAATAATGTGCTTACACTATTCTCATAAAAAACAATGTGAGAAAAGTAAATATTCTTTAAAATTATAAGTTTACAGGATTGCTAATACTTACATTTAATTTATTGCTAACATTCACATTCATTTTACAAGCTATATTTATGAGCAACTGCAGGGCTTTGTGGGAGATACAGAGGAATACGGGAAAATAAATATGTTTTAAAATCATAAACTTAGAGGGATTACTAATATTTAGTCCAAACCAGACTACCAAATAACGTTTAACAGTACATCAAAAACAGGATTGTGACTACTATCTTGCATCTTCTAAGATGGTAAGCAAATTTTATCATTAAGAACATAGTACAGAAATTAAACAAAAGCCCTTTGTAAGACATAGCTCTTATGGTCATTTCATTTAAAACTGATATACGAAATTCTGTTTTGCTGTGATACAGTACTGTTGCCTTATAAACCAAAGTATTATTTAAAGTAAAACTCATTGCCCAAGATTAATTTATCGCATACTTGATTATCCTTTTATAAGGCTGAGTTATAAAAATCATTTCAGTACAAAACGGGACGATAATTTTGAAAATGAAAGCATTATTAAAATTTCTGAAACTAATAAAATTTTGTATTTTTCCTCAATTTCTGGCCTTCTTGCAAATTTTCTTCTTACAATGTAAATTATCAAAGCATATTTCAATTCCTATGGGATCAAATTAAAACAGATGAGCAACCCGGCTGTTTCGTTAAAAGACATGCACTTGTCTTAATCAAACTTTAGAAATGAAAGTGAATCTTAAATTTAAGAATCTAGTAAACAAAATATTAAATTTTCTGCAGGTAAATGCCTTTTTACTCAAAACCGTGATCAAGGAATTTCAAAGATAAGAAATTTCTAAAATCGATTAGGGCAGTATTTTCATCTTTTTTGGAGGGAAAATTCAGAAAAAAATGTTTTAAAACGATACGGGTGAAGCTATTTGATGTGAATAACACGCAATAACTTCCAGTGGATTGAATAAGTACCAGGTCACACTGTTCAGTCGAATCGCTATTGGACGCAACGACAGTAAACGGTATACCTTCTAGTTGTCTTACGGATGAATGATCGCGAAGTCTCTCTGTTGACACGGTGCGATCATTTCTTCTCTGCATTGTGTTGTAGCTGCAGCGGTAGATGTTGGTAGGAAATGAAGGAAAAGATTATGTGGTTTAAAGCTTTCGTTATTGCTTGTCAAGAGCAGTTACAATTTTTATTAATATCTTATCATTCAGATTGTTTTGCTTTTCCGTATGGTGGTGGCAGAAGTTAAAACTGTAGATTACGGAAACCGTGAATTTCATCGCCATGTAAAAGGATATATTTGAGCTATTACACTTGTGTAATACTTTATAGTAACTAATATCAGTAATATAATAGTGCTGGAAGTTTATATAGGCACGACAAGTTAGAAATTTGCAAAGAATGCTTTGTGGGAGAAAAGAATTAGGCACCAAATAACTGTTTCAGTTGATGCAGGATGTACCAATTAGTTGAAACAGAGTGATATAGTGACTGATTCACATGTTCATGCAAAAGTCGCTTTTCTTCCAAATATATGCGCTTTATCAATGAAATATTATCTTTTATGTGACTGACGTTAAGAAACGTCTGCTCATTTTTTATTTCATTGTTAATTTTTTTCTGACTGAATTCAACATTTAAATTTGAACTGATAAGAATTTTTTGTGCAATAAGAAGAATCTTTTGGAACATCATGGTTTCATTTTACTTATTATATCCTCAATCAATTATTTTTAATAAATATCAGTTCTGTTGCAAGGTAAAGAAATATAAACGAAAATCTGTGGATCAATAGTGGCTATTACTTGCTTCGACATGTCATCTGCCAGGATCCAAGCAGATGCAAATATAAAACAAGGAAGTAGGATTGTCCATCCAATTTACGCAAGATATGCCATAAAGGATGGGACACATGCGGGAGAATTCCCTAAAGACCTGGCAAAAACATCCAAGAATGTCAATTCAGTTACTTTACCTGTTAGCACCCGTTTAAGTAACAGATTGAGAAATTTGGATCAAATACAAGCAGTGCCAACTACTACCGAAATATGTGGATACTACAGACAAAAGTTGTCTACAGAGATACTGGAAGACCTCCCCGAATCCAGAGCGGATTCTGCGAGCGCATTGAGAGAAGGAATGGAATTGGAAACGATGGCCGTTTCAACTTGCAACTCAAGTGAACAATTATCCCCAACGATTACAAAAGGTAAGTTTTTGAGTCATGAATAATTGACGTAAGAAAATGGTGTTTTGTTTCTCACGCTCAGCACCCCCCCCCGCCCTCAATCTCGCATTTCTATGTGGAGTCGCGAAAGAACAACGTGCCCTGCATTTGTAAGTCGAGCAGCCTCTTTTGTTCGGCGAGCCTTTAGTTGGTTTGGAGGCGAATCACCTGATATCCTTGATCAGAGGGGCAGTTTAAAAATCTACGCCAGTATACACTGTTCTTAATTTAATTCTTGAATCTCGTCTTTTAAATGGTTTCGTGAATCATCTAATTTAAGAAAGTACAGTTACTTCTATGGCAAATCAAGAAGACATTTCCGCAGCAAATTAAAAGACAAAAATTAAATGATTTCATTAAATGGATGCTTTAATAGCGCTTATCAGTGATTATAATTTAATTGCACTCATTAATTAGAATAAATTTATAAACTTATTTTCAGCTCTTTCATGACAAATAAGAGCCTTAATTTGTTTATATGTAAAGTACTAGTGTTGTTAATTAAACTCTGATCATTTGAAGGTTATCAGTTAACCTACTAAAGAAAAGTACATAAAACATCATCTTATATATTTACGACGACAAAAGATTCGCCAGATGCATAATTATGTAAAAACCTGTTAATTTCATATGTAAATAGAACAGAACTCCGATAAGATTAAACATATAATTGCCATCCCCCTATTTCAAACTTTGGTTAGCTGCAATAAATAGGAACAGTTTAAAATAATATAAATAATAATTGTTTTTAATAGCAATTCTGTTAATCTGACTAATGAAATTAGGCAATTACAATTGAAAATCACGGTTACTGATGTTAATTATTACTTTCGTAAAATATTTATATGTTTAAAAAAATTAATAGCAAAAACCTCCGATTTTAACCTTTATTTTTAATGAATTTTTTATGAAGTACTCCAATTACCGGTTTAAAACACATAATACAACTGTTACAGGAATCAAAGTTTGATTGTAATGTTTGCTTTATTTGCTTAAATGTTTCGTATTCCAAAGTCTTAAGTAAAACTCCTATTAGGTTTTTTTATTTATTGTAACCACACGTTCAGAGCGCACACTCAGAAGGACTTGAATAATTCCTTATTAGCATTCCAGAAAATTTCTTAATATTCGTATCTTGCTTTGTACACAAATTTTAATAGCAGGCTTCATATTATTAAATTTACTAAACAGTTTCTAAAAGAATTTCAAATGCTTTAATGTTCACTATGCTGCTGCTATAATTAATGTGTTTCTTAATATAACCATTAAATAAAATTCTACAGATTTTTAGCAGAAGGAGTATTTTCTCTGTAACTGTATAGGCATTACCTTCAAATAAAAATGAGTTAAAAGTAACCTATTTGCTCATTAATTTGAAACCACATCGTGGGGAGAAAAATGTAACTGAGATATACTTAAAGATATGCTTTATTATTGCACGAGATAGGCGCAAAAAACGTTTATTTCTCCAAATAAGCACATGCTGTGCTCTAAATATTATCAAGTTATTACAGATTAAATTAAGATATTGTCGTTAAATTAAGATATGCATGAAATTCAAAGAGGCAGAAAAGACCTCGTCGTGTGCCTGTTCCCTTCCTGCCTCTCCCACTCACCTACTGAATTGTATAGGCGTCTCCCTTAGACAGCTGTCGGCTGAGCAGGACGACGTCAGCGATTTACTTGTGCGGCAAGATCTCTTGGACTTGGTGTAGGCCTTCCTGCCCCAAGGGAATTTGAAACAGCAACAACAACAGATATTGTCGTAATTCATTAAATGGGAAGAATTTGTAAATCAGAAAACAAATGCTACACCATTAAGAATTAATGAAAGTACAAAAAACTTCCCGAAACCTGATCTTAAAACGAATGACTAATTCATTAATTAATACAAATTGCGTTAAGCAAATATATTGAGAATTAATTAGAACTTCAAAATTTGTTTACATTCATTATCAAATAAAATTTATTTAGGAGGCTCAGTATGAATGAAGACTAGTTCAGCTACCTTTGTACTATTAGATGCTTAGATTCTGGTCTAGCTTGAATTTGAAATTATGAGATCACAGAATAAAAGTGAAGCTAATTTGTTTGCTGAGGGAAGGATTTATTCATACTTTAACCTGTTGATGCCTTTTAATTGAAATTAATGAAAAAAATTAAACCCTGAATTTAAACCTTATGAAAATTTTAACAAGTGTTACTAATAAAATATTAAGCTCTAAATCCAAACTGTCGCTCAAAATAAACGCTGGTCTAATATTTTATTAAAAAATACTTATTATATGTTACCATTGTCTGCTTATGAACAATGTTGCGTAAATGCAAGAACTAAATTCCTTTATCTGTTTTAGAAATACTACTTAAAATTAAATTCAGCGCTGAAAACTGGCCACAAAAAATTCATGTAAATACAAATATCATGTTAACTGATTAATCACTCACATAAAACAAAAATTAGTAACATTTCTCTCATTCGTGTTGGCTGACTCGCGAGCATACAGTTTTATCCTTACGGTCAGCAAATTTTTTAATAAGTTATCGATTTAACCAAGAATTTCATTGGATTTTTGATAAAATACGAACTTAATGATAAAAATTACTAAAATTTGATTTATAATTGTGAACACTGATCAATCTTAATCTATCTAAACAAAAATTAAATGCACTTTAACGCACGTCATAGAATTAATGATGCTTTAACAGAATTCTTAAAATTTCCTGGCCTTTCAGCGTAAGTAAGCTAGTTTTCGCTGCTCATTCGACCATATGAAGTACATTATGGAAAAGTTATAATTTGACCATACTGAAGGCGAAACAGAATTCGGTTTTGACAGCAGTTTAAGGAATGAAATTAAAGAGAATAAGGAGTTTTTTGTAAATATAGCGAGAATTTCGTATGCTGTTTGAGATCACGAAACTTGGAGGGAGCAGAAAGGTTACTATTGATAAAGAATATAATTAATCAAACTCCATACTGTAATATACTATATATCATTTTATCTTTTGCAAAATTTATGCATCATCGTATCTAAAATAACGAATTAATTAGCGAACAAAATGAAAATGCTGTTTCAGTTATTTAAACGAAATTTTAAATGATGTGTTTTGTTGAAGTCATAATATAACTGGTATTTTAATACAATATTTAGTATAAGAGTTCATGTTAAGAGTTCAGATCTACTCGAATATTGAAATACTGCAAAAATATACGCACTACTTAGTAAAGTTTCTAGTGCCACAAAGTTGTGAAGATGCGCATATAGCATTCACTTTAAGTAATCAAAAAATAAGAGTTAGTGCACGTGAGTCCCATTTCAGACAGTTGTAGCTCCCTAGTAAATCCGGTATTATGCGCAGATGGAGTGGACGAGTGGGTGGAAAAAAAGAACACTTTCCGCGGGCTGGTTTCGATTCGCTATCACGAAACAGAATGCGCGGCTTGACTGGTCACAGAGCAATGGCATGATTTGTTACGAGCCGCTGTTCAGACAAATTGGATTTTGATAATCGGAATATGTTTTCCCGTGTGCCATACAGAAGAAAATACATCACGAATATATGGATAGTTCACAGCCCCCTTCAATGCACCGCGTGCGTTTTGGAAGAATAGAGTAAGTGGAAAATTCATTGTCATTCAGGAATTAAAGAGTATTTCCAGGCATTACATTCATAGTGTTCATCATTTTAGGACGTGATCGTGATCATAAACTCGTTGTTTCTTTTACTTTTTCATTCCAAAGAGCACATATTTTCGTGGACTGTGGCGTTTTAAATTTAAGAAACATATTTCTTAAACCATATTTAGCCGTTTATATGCATGCTCTGAACAGAAGCACATTCTTTAACTTTTTACGTGTTAGACAATCGGACTCATCTAAGAATATTCATTAAGTGAAGTAACTGCTAAAAGAGTACCCCATAAGAGGAGAGTTTATTGTGTTACAGCTTCAAAAGTATTCTCTGCATTGTTCACAAGTAAAATCTAGAACTCACAAAAGCATGATTTTAATAAATTAACAAGACCTGAAACAAATTATTACTTTTATTTGGGTACAACTCAAAACTATTTGACTTCAAGGAAGAAATTTTTTTAGTTAGGGCGACAACTGTATTAAATATAAGTTACATGATGAATGTACCTAACAATTTACATTCTGATGAGTTTTTGTAATTATTTCAAATTTAATAGTGATAATATATTCGCAAATAGAAATTAGTTACAGAATTATCCATAAGAAAATTGATAGTAGCTCTCAAATGGGAAGTATACTTAAGCAAATTTCTTTCAATTAAAGAAGTCAGAACATTTTTACAAACTGTGTATTGTTTAATGTTCAAAACATTTAGCGATATATGTGACACATTTGTTCCTAACTGCTAAAAGTTTCCATATTTACAATGCCTCGTTATTTTGCACCAAAAACTAAATTCGTATGAACAGTTATATTTTGAACCTTTTAGTTTCTATTTAGTTTACAAATTGTGATTAATATTATGAGAGTAATTTTCAAAAGTATTTATATTTGCCTGCTTTTCAAGTTTCACAGTATTTTTTGGGAGGAAGTGCAAATATGCACGGTTTTCCCCCAAAAATCTCTATAAGTCAAATTAAGAGGAAATAATAAAAACTGCTCAATAAAAATGCACCTCTTATTAAGATTTTTTTCAGGATAATTCTATAACATTTCATGGCTGTAGAAAATATTACACACTTTAACTGCAGCTTGCTGCAATTTAAGCAAAATGCATTGTACTTAAACCTAAAAGAAATTGGCTTGTAGAAGTAAATGGGAAATCGGGAAAAGGTGTTAGTTTTGATTCCTTATTTTAATAGAGTTTCTTTGGTTTTCTTACATTATGTAAAACCTTAACGAGAAAATAAAAAAATTACATACGGGTGTAAAAGGTGGGAGTAACATTATTCTCGTCAAAAGAAGAAGGGTCTTTTCTTGCTAATTAGAGTCTATTAGTAATCGTTCTGTCTTAACGTCTCGGCATAGTCATCAAACAAGGAATATTAACAGAAAAATATGGATGAATGTTGAATATTCATGTTTCAGTGAATTCATTATACTTAGCTAAGCGCAGAGGAAATAAGAGTTAATTATTGTTTGACTCTCGGCATTAGTAGTCTGCAGACAACAATGATATCAACATCAAAATTTCCAGATTTTAACTTGCGTTTACTTTAAAACTGAGTCGACAATCCTCAAGAGCTTTATACTAAATTTATTAGTTGTACTCTGACATTCTACTGGATTCTGAATGATTGAAATAAATTAAATTAGGCCCACATTAAATAAGTTTCGAGCAACAAACTCTCACTTACAAATTTTAGGAAACCATCTTGCAGTTATAAAGAATAAAATAAAACCTTAAGTTTAGGTTGAAAAGAAGGCTAAAAACTTTTATTAATTAACCAAGGTTTCTACTTTTCTATTAATTGTTTTACTGTCCTATTAATTATTTAACTTCATATATTTATTTTAAAAAGTCTAACATGTTAACAGAAGAGGAGACTGTTCAGTAGAAGTAACTTCATAAAGGAAAATTAGTTACTTAATTTAATATAATTAACGTGCATTAAAAGCTACTAAATTCAAGAATATATTTCATATGAATATTCTTGTTAAAAGTCCATGTCATGGATTCCATTAAAATTCACTTAAAATTTAAATTCATTCTACAGTATGGTACACTAATGAACTTCTAAGTTTTAACTTCAATTTATATGTATTTCTAAAGGAGCTTATTATATTGAAAGTACAACATATTATGCACTCTTAAAGTAGTAACTATGAAAAATCGCATGAAGTTTATTAATTCTCTGTAGTCCAAATACTGAGGTATCCTCAACATTGCAATTACATTCAAGATGTGTATTTTTAAACCCAAAAGTACGATACAAAGTTATCCTTGATTAATTTAAACTCAAATGTGCATAAATTCAACAATATGAACGAGTTTCTTAAATTGCACAAATATGGCATTTATGCGATAGAATTTAAAGCTTTTTTTGCTGTATTACAAAACAATAAATCAGATAGATCTTTCAGTATGCAATCAGGACACCAGCGAAACATTTACTTTGTTACTTGTAATGCTTTTAAGATTGCATCTTTAGATTAATTTGAGTGATATAATTTATTCAATTAAAATTGAAAATTTATGGTTTAAACTATAAATAATGAGCATCGGTTATAATTACACAAATACAAACTAAAAAGCACGAATTTTTAAATTGAAAACTAAAAGGAGAATAAGTGTTGTTAAAAAAGTATTTTTGCACAGTATTTCTAATACAATACGGAGAGGAAAACGAAATAAATATTAGAGAACAGACATGCATTGAAAGCTTCTTCCACATCCAAATGAATCTTACATAGCACAAATGAATTTAAATTGCCTTCTTTCTTTTCTGTTGCTGTCCATTCACGAAACCAATTTAATTAATCTTCCAGTTATCGTTATGCATCAGCGTGAAACAATTTATAATATCAGATAAAAACAAGAAAGGACAAAAGAAACAAACATTTTGAACGAACCTGATGCAGCGCTTCGCATTGGTTCCATTATTTGAAATAACGGTCACTGTCATTATATTGTAAAGAAGGATATCTTACAATAGCAAAGGAAATAAAAATGGATTTAATTGAATAAAATGCTTTACTTTACACTAATTACATCATATTTAGGGTTTGATCTGTGGACTGTGAAACAAAAGCCATAAGATAAAAGTTCTTTATTTAATTATGATTAAATTTATTATGCAACGTAGTGAACTTACATCCGTTATATTCAATCATTTCTAAGTATACATATTCTTATCTTTTACACAAATAATAACATCCATGTATATATCCTTTGTGAAGGTTATGTGTGTAATTACCTACAATTTTTAATCACCAATCAAAATCAGATAGATCGTTGACATTGTTAGTTGCGTTATGGGATTTGTTGACGCCATTATAATTTGTCTTACTCATTAAACAAATGTGATTCAATTCTTCAGAGTTTTAATGCTTAAGCCCATCATAAAAGCCCCACTTTCCATAAATTAATAAGATATCAGAGGTTTTGTGACGTAAATTAACGGCGTAAAATTCAAGTTTCTGACTGGAAATTTGTGAAATAAATAGAGGAGCTCTAAAACATTTAGCTTGCTTTTTAGTTGTAAAATATTTATGCATTTATGTTTAAATTACTATTGAAAAACATTTTTCTGCAAATTAACACTTATAAATATTCACGATCATCTTAAAGAAAACACTTTAGTAAGAATGAAGGAACTTCCTTTCATAACATTACTGTTAACATCAAATCCCTTCTTAAATCAAAATTTCAAGAAGTCTCGAATGAGTAAAATAAAATTACATCCGAAAGAATATATTTTCGTAGAATCTGAAGTTCGCTCAAAATGCCTCATCAAATAAATTCTAAAATTCCAAAAATGAAGAGCAAAATGAATTTTTCATGTTGAAGATTATATAATTTAATAAATAAATATTATAATAATCAATTAAAAATTTTAAAGCGCTTTTCATTTGATTGAATTTGAATGATACATGTAATATAATATGAAACGAAACCCGATTTAAATATTTGTAACTTATTAACATTACGAATTATAATTTAATAAAGATAAAAATGGGTTCTTAAATTTTCCATTTTGATGCTCAGAAAACATCTATACAGTTTAGAAATGCACTACAAATATGCATTACGAAGTCAACAAAATTCTGTATAAGTACAAATGACAGAACTGAAACAGAAAGAACTCAAAAAAACCACGAAACTAATTAAAGAACTTTTTTATATCGTTAATAGTTGAAAATTAACTAATTATATTTCTACAGCACTTTTCTAAAGGAGATTATTAAATTTATTCTAGTTAATGATTTATTACTAATACAAGATAATAGTACTTCGCATTCTCTGCTCATCCTGCTTTCAGTTTATGATCTACGAGACTATGAAAACATCTTTGGGAGATCAAGGAAAATTTCTGCTTCGACAGGATTTATGTATTAAGGAAAATAAGTTAACCCATTATATTAAAATTCGTTCCGTGCTATCTGGTTTTTATTTAGCTGTAAATATGAATAAATGTTTTAGATTTCCTTATATTTTTAGAATTTTTCTGATTTTGAAACATTTATACTGGTAAATATTCTAATGTGAATATAGTAAAATAGTTTCAGAAAAGCAGCATGTATAATAATTTTTGGCCAAAACAAGCATTTGAATTTGGAAACCTATACGATATTTACAGTAATTTTGGAGTGTATTGAAATGTTAATACATTTTAGGTATATATTTCCGACAGAAATTTCTAAATCTTAACAACCCTTGTCGTAATTATTGACTATTATCATGGTTGCTTAGAATTTAAAGTATTCAGTTCCTATAACTTTACCTTGAAAAAATATAACAATGAGTATTCTCGCTGTTTCTGCCACGATTATTTTTAATATAAAGCTTAAAATAGAAATATTTAATATTTTAGTATTTAATCCCTATTTCTACAAAATTATGCGTAAAACACTAGCAGTTAGATACTAAATCAGCGCAAAATTCGACAGATTCTAGTAGCTAATTGTACACAGTTAGATTTGAGAGTTTTCGTCCTGCGCTGTGTGTATTTCTATCTAATCTGGATAAAAGTGTGAAACAAAAAGCAACTACTTTAAAATTAAACACAAATTACGATGTATCACACAGTTGAAATACATATATAAGGCAACATAATCCAAGGAAACACTTAAAACTGTGAACTGAAAAAGGAATCTGAGTGGCTTACTGTTTCTTTTCAAGTGAGCAGAATTATATAGAAATTAATAAAACCCTAGATAATTTCTTCTTTGGCATTAAAAATTACCAGAAATGCCATAGACTGAAAACAATAACAAAGTTTTTCCTAAATACATATAGCTCTATTGCGTATAATTTTTTAAATAGTAATTGCAGTACTATGTTTCGCCAGAATAACAATAAAATATTTATGACTTCTAATTTTGGCTCTATATTTTATACATTTAAAGTCAGTGGATGCGCAAAAAGCATACTGGTAAAACCTATAAAAGCACAGAAACTGGTTTCCTAACAATATAGATAATCTCATTAAATATCTTAAAGGACAGATGTATTTTGTTGCCATTTAGTAGAAGATTATGTTAATAAATTCGTTATAATTATATCAATTGTATCACATAATATTGCCCTTTCGCTCTAAAATCGTAAAACTGCAAAATTTTAAAGAAGTACACCCAAAATTAAAATCATCACTTTTCAGCTAAAAACTCCCTACCAACTTAAAACGCGAGGTGCCTGCACACTTACTTTTAAGTGAAAGAATTACAACAAACTACAGAAAACTAAACAGTAATCCAAAATTCAAAATCAATATGTTAATGATTTCGTTACATTTTCTCTTCAGAGGACCTTAGCTTCTTCAGAATAACAAATGATAATAATCATACGCATGCGAAACACATTATAGGGCTCTTGCTTATTTCTACTTCTATCACTCACGAAACCAAAATTTTCTCCCGAATATCTTACGCCATGACTACTGAAACCATTTCGATAAATTACACTGTCATATAGTCATCTTGATTTGAAAGCTTACTTTTATTGCTCTGTTTAAGCCTCTTATTCGCTTCATGTAGTGCGGGTCAAGCGTTTGATGTTACTATTTGGTAAGTCGAAAAGGGATTCTTCAGATTATCTTCCTGTGATTTATGAAAAGAACTTAACTTTGTACTTTACCGAACATCTAAAAAAGAGATTCCTTTTCATAAAACTTTAAGTATCGGATTATGTGAAATATTATTTTCATCTTACAATACTTGTTGTTTACATTACTTTTCCGCATGGCTTTAATGTTTATAATATGGCTACATTCGACATTGTTTCCATACTTGGACAGTGGACATTGTTTCCATACTTGGACAGCAAACAGTGGAAGAATATTCTTTTTAAATGAAAAGATCTTTCTCATATTTTAGTGGTTCATAATCAATAAGTGCTAATAAATTAATGAATTTAATAATTTAACATCAGCATCCTAAATCTAGGTAATCATTACATTATTTTTTCCTCCAATGACCGCATGATTGGCCAGTTAAACATTCGTCTAGAAATAAATAACACCAGTCAGCCTCATCACTGAGAAACCCAGGATGCACCGCAAGAAGCAACCTATTACACACGCTCAAGAAAGGGGAAGTTTCGTCCCGATTTTGATCGAGAACGTCCTAGGGAACGGATTCAAGGGTCTGCCACCCCTACTTATAATTGCACTATTAATGAGTTTTTTGAATTTGCAATGAAAGTAACATTTAAAAAAGAAGACCACAATACAATTTATTAGAAAATTTCTGGAAAAATTAAACAGTATTAAAATACGTAGTTAAAATTCTGAAATACGAGTAAATCATTAAAAGTTATATCATGTAGAAGATACTCAATTAATAATAAATCTTACTTTTTTTTATTTATACTCTGTCATTTTTAAACTTCAGAGCATATATCTGCTTCTATACCATATTTAGATGCAATTTAGAATTTATTGCACTGATAGCTTATTCATAACTGTTTTGCTAAAAAAATCAGAGTATTAATTTTAAGAAACATAAAATTTTTGCACTCATGTGTATTTATGTACAGCATACATTACGGTATGTATAAGCCCCTCGTATATTTACGTATTCATGTCCAAAGTATCAAATTTAACAGCACTTAAGAATATCAGGTTTAAATCGTCTATAAATGAAACAGTTTCGGATGTAACACAGCACATCAATTACGAATTAGTAATATTTCGAAGATTCAGGCTGTTAACGGTAACTGAAAATAGTTTTATCTTTGAATGATTTAACGTTCATATTTACTGCTAGATACTGGATTGTAAGGTATTTCTTCCGCCTTCTTAGCATGCCTTCGTAGTATAATAGCCAGCACACTCGGCGCGTATTCGAGAGCTCCGATTTCGAGTCCCGGCGAGAGCAATGCTCATTTTTCACATCCCCTACTTTCAAAATAACCTAATGTCTCTGCAGCAGCGCCCGAACTAAAAAAGGTGGTGGATGATGATTCTCTACCACCAGAATTTGGCGATTGGGTCCCCTAATTCCCAGTCGCCCTTTGAAAGAGGAAGTATATAAGGTATTTCTCCAGCCTTCTTAGCATGCCTTCGTGGTGTAATTTAATATAGTACACTCGGCTCGTATTCGAGAGGTCAGAGGTTCGAGTCCCAGCTAGGGCACTGCTCATTTTTCACACCTCCTGTTTTGAAAATAACTTAATGTCTCTACAGGGTTAAGAGCAGCAAAATAAAATAAGTCAAGATAGTTTTCAGAGTTGGTATGGTAAAAATCATTGTTCTGTTACTCGGAGTATTATAAAATATATTTGAGGAAAAGAAATTTTTCTTTTAAAGTTTGACAAAATGATTCAACACTGTGATATTTTAGAAGAACCAACTTTAGGGCCAATTTTGTTTACGTTTTATTTTGTTTAAGCTTTATTTTGTTGTATTAAATGCATAATATTTGGACTTAAGATGAGATATGTAGGAGAAGCATTAGAGATAGGTGAAATTTAAAAACACGCCTTTCAACTATTTTTGAAAATTTGGCATGTGACATTATGTCACCTTTTCCACATAAATTTAAGTTTCCATCGATTTAAACTTCATTACTTTAGTCACTGAGCGTTCCCAGGTGTCATTGTTTTCAATGATGAAATTCATTCAGATAATATACTGAATAAATTTTCAGCACATACAAACATTTACCAACACTCTGTTCGTCTATACTTGCTAAACTTATGCAGTGTCATATTATTAAACCAGTCACTAATTCACACAAATTTAAATACTAAAAATACTTGTTTCTATAGCTATGCAATAATATGCTCTAAAACATTTTAAATGAAAGCAAAACTTCAGGTAATTTAAAATCGTAAACTAAAGTTTGCATTTCGCTAAAACACTATTAACTCCCTTCTTTACAAAAATATCGATTCTACAAAATCTCTGTTTTTATTTTAAAATGCCTCTCGAATCTTCAGAGCTTATTATATTAGCATTAGATCTGAAATTTACGGAACAATATTTGCCTAAATGCTTCCTAGACTAAAATTAATAAACCTGAATGCCTTCTATTGTTTTCATTCCCGTTTAATCTTGTAAAGCTGAACATGCACATTTTTATCAAAATTAAGGTAATAGCTTAACAGATATCTTCATTTATCAAAATATCTTCATTTCTCTTTTATAATATCTAATTCCCTTTTAAATAAATTAACAGTAAAACTGTGGTTTAAAAAAGGATAAAACATATTCGTTCTGAACTATCAAAAGGCTTTAAGCATGACATCAGAGAAAAATTAACTTTTAATTGTGAAGTTTCTGAAATTCTTAAAAGAATATGAGGTTATTAAATTCTTAGCTTGATATCTAACTTTTACGGAATGGCCAAAATTTATGCCATATCGTATAACTTAAGCCTGACTTAAGACGTTTACATTCTAAAATAGAATTATATGTTGAATTTTTGGCATTTATTTTACTTTTGAATTTCATGCTTACGGCATGACATTTTTTTACTTTTTGTCCTTTTTTTTCTTTTTTTTAATAAAATGGGATAAATAATTAAAAATTCCATAAATTTATATCCTTTTCACGTAGGTCAGCAAAACCGCTCCTTTCGCTTATAATAAAAGCGAAATAATAATCTTTAAAAAGAAGTGCTATTATTTTGTTACAGAGCAGAAATTTAACGTAGTTCTAAAAAGACGTTCTAGGTGTTTCTCAATAATAAGCATAATGCCTTTTATAAAGCTGAGAATTTGTAAGCTTATTTAAGTTGAAAGGGTCTCTACATTCAATCATATCCAGAACATTCTTTTTCTATCTTTTTCTAGAAAAAAATCCCTTTACCTCTTCAGGCGAGGAAACATTACCTTTCGTTTCTTACTCGCTTTCAGTGGAGAAGTTTCATTACAGAGAAAAGAAAGAAATTCAACTCAGGATTTACACCCAGTTGACCCAGATATCTTCTCACAAATCAACTCTCACACCGATGAAATCAGCAGCCTGTGAACATTCTCAACATCTTCGGCTTTGATAGATGGACAAGTCGTTACACATAGTTTATTATTCTAAGTGAAACGGCCTTGTTCCCGTTTTTCCTGTGTATTTTAAAAAAGATATCTCATACTCTATTTCATTTGCGGAAGTTTTCTAAATAATCATATAATTGTGACTTAATGTTCAATGATCGACTTAATTGTTTTCGGATTTTGGATATTTTTATCAAGGTAAGGTAATTCTGTAAAATCCATTAAATTGAATTACATTTAATATATATATATAAATATATATTAAATATATTATATGTAAAT
>KK122182.1:370776-380994 GCA_000611955.2 Stegodyphus mimosarum
TATATATATAAAATATATAGGTATATATATGTGTGTGTGTATATATATATATTTTAACTCACATTGTAAAATCAACAGTTTTTAGGTGATATTAATACAACAAAATATCTCTACTTCCTTTTATAGAGATTAAATTTATTGAAATAACTGAAAACGATTTGAGTATAAATTTCAGAATTGTTCCTTTTCTTTATCTGTATAAATCTTGAGGATTTTGGAATTTTTGTTCTCTGGTAATTTATTGTTCTTAACAAAAGCGTAATTTAAAATTTTGCAAGGTGAAATATTCTGTGTATAGTAAATTCATGGAACAATGCATCAGAATCCAAAATACTTTTTCTGATTTATATCGTTCTTTAATAATCGAGGAGGGCACAGGCAAATCCATTATAGCTTAGAGATTTACATTGACAAAGAAAATCTATGATAAAAGGAAAATATATGTTAGTAGTGTAAGAGATTTTCATTGAAAAAATGTGTATTAGACCTTTTATTCCATTCTAATTAACTTATAAAATTTAAGAATTAATAGAGAATAGTCATCGGTTTTTAATTGAATGAAGGTTAATTTAAATATAATCATAAATTTCTTAACAAGTACAAGACCACATCAATGTTTATTAAAAGTTCAAATTTAAAAACTTGCAAGAACAAACAAAACACATGCTTTCTCAACTCACGTCTATTCTTTGGGTGTTAACATAACTGACAATTAATCCCA
Organism: Stegodyphus mimosarum; assembly: GCA_000611955.2. NCBI lineage: Eukaryota > Metazoa > Arthropoda > Arachnida > Araneae > Eresidae > Stegodyphus > Stegodyphus mimosarum. Next base: position 371,498 of record KK122182.1, read on the forward strand.
CTTTTCACAGAATATTAGTCTTCTCCGGCAGATTCTGTGATTCACCGAAGCTGAGTACACAAACACAACCGAAAACTGGTAGTTAGTCTCTGATGCTTTCTTTAGAGATGGAATGGTCTGACTTACTGACGTTGACTAAATGGACTGACTTACCGACGTGAGTACGATCTGTTTCTTCTTAAAGAGATCTTCATGAACGTATTCCCTTTAAAGTAAATAGTTCCAGTGAACTTTATCGTAACAGATAAACGAGTTCCAATGTCATGATATGAGAGTACTTCATCTGCATATTTTCGCTTTCACTAGCATTAAGTACAGAACCTTTTCGCAGCATTTTACAGATGATGCCGTAAAAACTACATTACAACATAATTTCTTAATAATCTGCATTACAACATAATTTGTTAATAATCTACATTACAACATAACGCTTGGTTTTAAATTAAATGACTTTAAATATATTAAGCTGATTAATAGACAAGTTCCATAACCTGTTATGAAATAAATTTATTATTTCATGACAGGGTAATATTTCATGGCAAAAATATTAAATGGGAAGCATATTGTTTTTCCCTTTATTCGTGTTCACAATTTATTACAACTTATTAAAATAAATCGGAAAATTATATCACTAACCTCAGTTTTTCAGGTATATATTATACTTGTAGGTTGTAAAATAATTGTAGTTTTATGATTTGTTAATTACTTTAAGCATAAGCTAAAATCATAATTCTGAAGAAAATCTGAAGAAACAAAAGTTCGTAACCAATTATTTTCCGGCCGTTTACATGTTCTTACTTTCGCATTGAACATTTTAACAGAAAGTATGATAAGTAGAGGCTTCCGAATTTCGACAATAGTTTGTAAATATAATTCAAATTGGATTTAATATGTGTCAGCTGACATCTTACGCATTACACTGTCTAATTGTACATTTAAAAAAAAAGTCCGCATACTTTTGGAAATTCCGAAAGCAAATGCATTTCCTTCTAAGCGAAAACACTAACAAAATACTTAACATACTGATAATCTATTTAATCCAAAATCTTGCATAAAATTAACTTAAATAAATTGGCGCTGAAACCCAAATAAGCACCATAATCGATAACTAACTTCGCGTATGTTCCTCAAGTCACTGCTCTACTCACTGTAGAAATAACTGAAGATATTTCAAGGGAATACACTCAAATGTGAACAGGCTAATTAAATAGTAAAGTTCTTTGTTTTCATCCAAGGTTTATTTGATTTTAATTTTAATTAAATCTTACTGTTTAGTAAAATAAACACAATTAAAAACCCTTAAACCAAAATAAATGCATTTCTTTTCAACACTATTTTAAATGCGATGAGTGCTTGAAAGTATTGTTGACATAAAAAATAAAATACAACGTACTCAAATACCTACTTATTTTTATCAAAACGAAGATAAACTTTTAACGTAGGCCGTCGATGAAGAAAATCTTCTTAAATGCGTTCTCATATCCTATTATTTATGGGTCTTTGTTTCAAAGACCTCAGCGATCATATCGGTTAAGGAGGAACATTGAAATCTTTTTAACTACTGTTTGATAAAGTTATTCTAAGCATCCCAGAATAAAACTTCATTCCGGCCATTGTGATCAGAAAATTCCAGCCATTAGCTAATGGACTATACTTGCCAATCACCGCCTATTGTGATTTCGACAGCTGAATATTAAAAAGGAAAATTCATCTTTCATCAATCAAGATTATACTGAAGAAGATTTAGTAGGGCAGTAGGTTGTCCAAAACTGCCTCATAGGAAATTAGTAACATAAAAACAAGAAATTCGATTGATGTAATTTATCTAATACTTTTTCGTAGCATTTGTTTAATTTCTACTGTAATTACTGACATCTAGGGAAAGCATTGTGCGACGGTTAAATAAATGCATCAAATGCAATGCTATAAAATTTTTATATCAAGGCTGTCCTTTTTAATTTTTGCTATAATCCTTAATGTTATAATTATTTCTTAGTAAAACAGTACTTATTTCTGTACATCTTTAATACGTGAAGGCTCTAGAATGCTTTTCTAATAATCACAAATCCAGAGTTATTAGGTTATTCTAAAGCTGCAAACAAATTTGATTTTCATAACAGATGTTTCACTAACGACTATTAGGAATATATTTGTGAATTAATTTTTAGATTAATTTCTAATCAAAGAGATCGGAAAAGAATATTCTATGAGCAATTTATTTCAAATTTCTAATGCCAATAATTAATTTTCGGTTTTTTTTCAAACGCTGAAATTTAAAAGTGTTGCGCATACATGTCCGATATTTTTTGAATTTTAGCTTGAAAACATTTATTGTTTATGATGTCTCAAAATATCCAGTCGCTCTCTTTCAAACTCAAACGATGAAAAACATAATATTATGATATTTTCTACAAATTTCGTTTTCACGCAACCAAGCGCTGCCTAGATATCTTTTCCGCCATTAATAGATTACCTTAATGCCATGATCAGAAGCCTTGTACAATGCCAAGAACGTTTTGGTCTTAATACCTGCTGCTGGTGTCACAGTGGAAAGTTCCAGAGTGCTAAATTCTTATATAAAGTCGGGAGTAGGGAAGTAGGAGAAATCGCATAGATGCAAAAGTCGTATTGTGACATATTTTATTCTTCATTTTTGCAATTTTGATATTTCTGCAAATTATTTTAAATATAGCATACTGATTTTAGGAAGATGTATGCTATATGAAAGTTTCGCCCTAGACATAAAAATAAGCACTACTACAATTAAATTAAGGTAATATACACGATGTGAATCATCTTTCGGATTTAGGACGTATAAAACTATGACTGATTCGACATGTTCGTTCAAAGAAGGTTTGTTGTCATTTTTTTAAGGAAGCTGAATAGACCGTAATGCTAAAGCTAAAAAATTTTGAGAAAATTAATTGTAATTTAAAAATATGTTCAGCTAATCCTCTTTAGTTGTGCAGAAAACGTTTGTATCAGTTTACTAGTTTTAACTGTCCTGATAGTGATGGCAAAATGCTTAAAAGCAAAGCTGATTACATAACTTTCAACCTTAAAAAAATAATAACAGTATATGATGTTCTAAACAAGAATATAATAGTACAGAATTAGAAATAGTTGAAAGACTATCAACCAGTTTAAATTATTCATGTATTTTAAAAAGAATATGATGTTTGATGAATATGCGAGAGATAATGACACATAAGAAGCAATCCTGCAGAAAAAAATAATCTCGTACTATAGCTACTGATAATAGAAACAAAAATACTTTCTTGAATTCCGACAACTTAAATCTGAGAGAATACGGTATTTCTTCTGAATGTCAAAATTATGTAGAAATTTTAAATGAAAAAAAAATGTTCTGAAACGAAGCAAAAGTCAGGGGTTGTAAAATCATTTTTAAAATATTCTATACTTTTAGTGATAAGGAAGCTCAGATTCGTTAATATAATGGTAGTGCTTTAATTCCGTTCACAAATAGTTTGAAGACTTAGAAAATTATTTTAATTTGACAATTATTAGAATTCTCTGATTTAGAGAAGTTGATTGTTTGCAAACTTTTTACCAGAAAAGTTAAACTTTTCATACAATAAAAATCTCGTGTTCGCTCACGGAATGTGTTCAAAACATCATTGAATGGTGGGAGAAGAGGGTGATTTCTCTGAATGGCATGTTGCATTAGCTAAACGGCAAATGCATGGGAAAGTAAATTAGGCGAATACGTTTTACGCAAGAAGCAAATTTCAATTTTACATAACATAAACCTTATTACTGATTTTCCCGTTAATAAATTTGTTCTATATTGACGCAAAAATCTCAAGGAATTTCGAGATAAATTAAAATTATGTGCTAAAAATAAGAGTGATAGTAATGATGTTCGACCGAAACAAATAAAAATTGTACAAAAGCCAAAGGCTACTCAGAATACTGAAATAAGCTGTTTTAATTTCACAAATAAAGGTCATAAAATCAAAGCATGCGGCTTCAAGGACAAAGGAATAAAGCGTTTTAGCTGTAATAAATTTTGTCACAAACCTAAGTGAATGTGTTAATAAAATATAAACATCTGCATCGAGAATAACTGCTAAAACCTAGTATGAAAAAAACATGTTAAAATTATTAAAATTCCTTTTGATGGTTTGAATTTAAGCTAGAAGTACAGTTACTGTCATTCTAAATTCGTTTAGCAGCATTTGTGTTTGCCTGTATTAAAAGTATGCATATATATACATATATATATATATATATATATACATACGCGAATCCAAACATAATTTTATGCTTCCTTTTTCAAATTTATTCACTTAAAATTTCAAGGCAAGAGCTATATTTATTTATCATCATATTAGGCAAGTACAGTTTAATTAAACTCTCATTGTTATTTAATATTGTTTCTAGTGTAAGCTACTTGGAATATTTGAGAAAAATAATAATAAGTATTTTGTACATGACATTAGAAAAGATGCTATTATCTTTGAATGACTTAATGTTATTATAAAGTAGAGTAATAGCAAATTTTCTTTCTTTCTTTATATTTAATTTTTCATCTGCATTCATTTATTACAACTTTAGAAGCTATCTTCTCTCTTCTTTAAAAGTCATGAAAACAAATGACTTTTATTGTAATAAAATCTATTTAAATTTTACTTAAATTTCCAATGTGAGGTTAATATTAAATATGAAGCTGGCGCTAAGTTTAGGCAAATAAAGGCAAAGTGTTTAGAGTTCATTTTTACACTTGAAGAAAAATAGAACTTCTCAACTTTTGAGCTATGAAATGAATTTAAAATGCATAAATTACGCTGTACGGTAAAATGTAGAACACGGGGAGTGGAAAACTACCTGCTGCAATCGTGCTTGACCCAGACAACTTCCCAGGAAATCTGCGGCGGAGAACAAGGATGCAATCTTTTTTGTTCATTTTTATATTCTTCAGATGGGTCAGACGCAAAAGGCGTCGCCTTACCACACATCAGTCTCTTTACAAACGATATGGAATAGCGTTTTCGTGGATTAAGGGCGTACTCTGTTAAAACAAACATCGATGAAGCCTAACTTCGAGAAGAATAAACTAAAAGTTATTTATAAAATTGTGAAGATTTAATTAGAAAATAGGCGAGAATAATTATAGAATAGCTGCTACAACAAAAACTTGCCTAAGTAGCAGCGTGTTAAAAAATTTATGATAATTTATTACTTTGAAAACTGAAATATATATAGTTGTTTACTTCTCTGTAAGGGAATAAAAGGACTTAATTTCACCGTGAAACAACGAACATGAAATGAAATTCCACAAATTTCAACCGCGGAATAAAAACATCTGAGAAAAAATCTATGCAAAATACTAAATGTTAACTGCTAACGCTAAGTAACAAAATTAAACATCATATGCATATTCTTTATAATAAGAAGTGTTTTTTTAATCTAGTATAATTCTTATTTATTTTTCAAATTTTGATTTTTTTATATACATGTTTTTATTCAAATTTTTGCAACTAATTCCAATTCGCGTTTGTAGCCATATAAAATGTTATGTGTAATTAAAGTAATATATGGAAGTAATCATAATTTTATCTTTCTTGCTAATTAAATTGTTTCCATTAACTTCCTAACCTCTATACGTTTTATTACTTTTAAGTATACCTACCACCCAGCCATAACAAATCACTAAATATTAACATGTACCCATGCTATACTCATTATGCCGAATAATTAAATCCCAATTCTGTGAGTACCTTATACCAAGTTCCACATATATACCACAGAAGCAAAAATCAAGATGAAAAGATTAGTAATTACTTCCCTTTCAGACCAGATCCCCTTTCAAATGAACTTGCGGTCATACAAATTAAATCGCCCCATCATGTCAAAATTAAATCGTTCCATCTTGCCAAATTAACTTGCTCCATCCTAAAGTAAGACTAATTCCAATTCATTCTTTAAAGATAAGCCTATTGCTATGATCGATTGATAAAAGGTTGACAAATATAAGGATAAATGTCGATTATTTCAAATGAAAGTTTATTTTATCTTCATGCAGTTCTTAAAGTATACGTTTGATGCACCTTTGCTTAAATTAGTCAAAAGAGCCTTTCTTTTGCTTTCTAATATTATGTGGGAAAATAAGTATGTGTGCTCTTTGTCAAAGAGCATAGATACTTAACTTCTAAAAGAAAAAAAAATATTTTTTTTTAACTGACAGAAAGTGACAACATAGGAAGAGTGTTCCAAATTTCTAAAACATGCCTCTTAACATGAATATATGTAATCACTTGCCGTAAGATTACTAAAAAAAGAAAAAGGTCAATCATCTGGAAGCTAAAGACAGATTTATGCACTTCTGTTCAAATGCACCATATGTTTTTTCTACCTTTCCTTGACAATTGCATGCTTTTAATCAAACGAATATTTTTAACTTAAACTATAAAAGAAATTTCTGATCCATTTAATATTAGTTTTAAAACATACGTTTGATTTACGTTTTAGAATTAAGAAAGCAAATGCAGTCTAACTTTCAGTTACAAGAAAATGCAAGTAGCCAAGTTTATTAATTTTATTATTTTTCTTACTTTGGGAATAAATTTACTCTTTTAATTTTAATATATGTTATACTTCTAAGATACAAAATGCTAGGAATACTTTATCAAAAACGTTACTTTTTTATGCAGGATTGATTTCTGCCACAATACATTTTCAGAAGAAAAATGGAAACATTTTTTGGACAGAGGGAAAAGTCCAAAATTCTTAAGCATTTTTAATACTGTAAAGCTTTAAAATTATAAACAATCAATAAAAGTCTTTTACAAATTTATTCCGGTCTTGAAAATTATTTTACGGTTTCCTGAATACTTACTGAACTTTCGCAACTTGTAATCATAGTTTATATTGTATCCCAAATTTCGTTACGTTGATGTAACAGGAATAAATGCTTTAGAGAATTTCGCCAACATTTTGAAATACATTTAGCTTTTGTTGCAAAACCTATGAATTTAGATTTCAAAATACTTTGGTTTATCGTTGAAAGTATGGTTCATGATTCTACTCGCATTAAAAACATCATTCACATCTTTTCTCTTTCTTGACGAGAGTTATCAAATTGAAATGTTTGATTAAAACCAAACAGTAATAGCAGTAAAGCTAAAACAAGCCAAACAAATAGTATATTTAAGTATAATTATCTTTCTAGCATCAAAGGAAAAGCTCCAAATTTAAACCATCATTATCATCTCTAACCAAACTAATGGAATTTATAGCATTAACTACTCAGAAGAAAAGCATTTTTCTGTTTCTGAAGATACAATCAAATTCTTATAGCACATTTTTATACCAGCAACTCTGCCCAGATTCTGATAATAATGACAAGATTCAGGTCATTCAATTCCAGATGTGAAGACAAATGAATGCCTTCTCCATTTCGGGCATTATTGGTGGATATCATACGGCAAGTAAACTTAAAGGCTTCAAAAATTATATTTCAGGGCCGATCTGTAAAACTTTAAATCATATTCAGAGATTTGAGGTTATAAATTACCAGACTAAATTTTGTTTTTGCTGCTATTATTACAGAAAAGAAAGATCATTTTCGGAATGTGAGTTTACAAATACCGCAGGGTTTCTTTGTAGTGTGTGATCACAACGTAAAGGAAGATCAACCTCTCACTTCGACATCTTAAAATTTTAAAAAATCATTTTTGTAAAAATTATGAAAACTAAGTTTTGTACAATCCTCCCTCCAGTTCCTGTACCTATATTTTCTGTATTTAGGAAAATGTTGCTCTCATTATAAAAAATAAAGTGCAGAATGTTTGATTTCCGTACGACAAAAACTGACAGAGAAATTTAAGTTCAAAATTTGCTATATTTGACTTCATTTTCAGTTTTTATTGACGTGTTGGTTAACAAATAAATCAGAATAATTCAAAGGTGATTTTTTTTGCTTTAAATGCCATTCTATGATATTATTATGTGATTTACCACTGTCTTATAAAAAATTTTATAATTTTTCCCATTTGTAGAGTAATTAAACTTTTCGAAGCTGGGAATTGAAAAATAAGGTATGCCTTCCACGGAATTTGAATTCCGGGCCTTTTAATTCCTAGCAGGACGTGCTTCCAATTACACTGCGAAGACATGCGGTGAGAACGGAGAAAATGTTTTACATTCTCAACCCTTAATGGCGGCTGGGAAAGAAGACTCCCAAACTCCAAATCGTGCTGCAGGCGAATTATCGTCACCAATTTTTCGTTCGGGTGCCACGGTAGAGAAATTTTAATATCTTAGAGCCGGAGAGCATGAAAATTCAACGCTGCCTTCGCCGGATTTCGAACACTAGACCTTTCGAGTGCTAATCGGAAGTACTTTCCAATGACATCACTAAGGCACAAAATACCTGATATACCGAAAGAATGTTTTCTCATGTAATTCATAGCTTCACAAAGGTAAAAAATACGTTATTAATATTCTCTTCATGTTTTAAGACATAATCTGATAATCATGTGAAAAATTCATTAAATTACAATTTTCTTTTTCATTTTTAATTTATGCAAATAGTATTACGAATAACCTATGTGCTGTTACAGAAGCTTGGCAGTATTTTCTAGAAAACGAATTCTGTAAGATCCTGTGAATAAAATAGGTATTTTGAATATATATACATATATATATATATATATATATTGATCGATACTTTTCACAGTAATCAGCACAGCAATGCCCCTCGCTCAATCCCTAAACATCAGAATTTTTTTCTGATATTTAACTTTTAATTACATGTAAATGCAAATATTTCGCTGTTCATTTTGTATATGGGCACAGAATATGGTCTTCGAATTTGATATCAAATATCTCGATCACTTTTTGTGTTATGGGAATCAAACTTTGTGTGTTTTATTTTTTATAACGAGTGGAAATTTTCCCTAAATGTAAATTTAAGGAATTCAAGGAGCACACAAACAGCTAGATTTTTATTAAATTTTTCTAAAAGTGGCATATGTGAATTTAAAAATCCAAAAGCATGACTATTTGTGGCATTTAAAATAATTTTGTAACTTTCTACAGCCAACATTTGTGAAAATAAAGGCCGGGTTTGGACTTTTTTGGACACGGTGTATGTATATATATGTATATATATATACACAGTCCAGTCACATTAATGTGACCATCTGTCAAAAGCCAGAATAACCACCTTTCGCAGAGCGGACTGCTGCGAGACGTGCAGGAAGAGAGTCACATAGGTCCCTGAAGGTGTTCTCTGGGATGTTGAGCCATGCCGACTCTAATGCCGTGGCCAGCTGCGCTAGATTACGCGGTTGAGGATCCATGGCGCGAACAACTCGATCGAGATGGTCCCACAGATGCTCGATTGGGTTTAAGTCAGGTGAGTTTGCTGGCCAGGGGAGGACGGTAAACTCATCCTGGTGCTCTTCGAACCACGCACGTACACTGGCAGCTGTATGGCACCTCGCATTGTCCTGCTGGAAGATGCCATCATC
>KK122182.1:381841-418084 GCA_000611955.2 Stegodyphus mimosarum
ATACCTAATATATATATATGTGTGTGTGTGTATATATATTATTGTTATTTAAAAATTCACTAATTTTAAAGCTTTTCTTCTTGCTTTTCTTTACAAATGTAAATGTATAATCAAGGGATAAAAATTTAATCAGGAAAGAGTTTTAACAATCTAATACCACAGTTCTCAATTTTTTTTCCTTATAGACCTGTTTCACCACTGTTAAACGAACATTCCCCTCTTCCTTTTCAAAACTCAAAAAATACATACGCAACTATTTAAATTTAGTTCATTTTTATACTTTTTATAAATTAAAGAATAAATGGTATAGAAAATGTTAATAAATACTAAATCTTTAATAAAAATATTTTTAATATTCATAAACGAAACCTAAATGTTTTAGAGATAAATAAAAGGCTGACCGCATCCCCCTTGAAAAGATGAAATGCTCCGCTAGAGGGAAATTCCCCTCTGATAGAAAAAGCCTGGTCTAACAAGAGGTACATTCGTCAAAATAGAAACAACAACAAAACAATTCATAAAGATAACATAATGCAAAAAATGTTGAACTCTTTGGAATTTTTCAAGGAGGAGCCGAAGAGTTTTCACCAGAGCCATGTTTCTGAATTACATCTGGATGATTATATATCCTGGAAATAATTTATAATAAAATGCCAAATAAAATTAAATTAATTAAGATTAAAACTATAAATTAAAGACCATCAAAAATTGCAATAAAATACGACAGAAATAATAAAATTTTTAATTAATCATCAATATGTAATCTGCTCCAACATGACCCTAAAACAAATAATACTTTAAAAATAAATCCTACTAAATAGTATCCAGGAAATACATCGGGTAAAATAAAAGCAACTGGCTAAATAAATATTTAAATAAATTTTGTATCAAAGAAAATTCGAAACTGGTAATAAAAAATGTAAATCAAAAGTAAAAAGAGTTTAAGTCAAAATGTTGAGGAAACGAATTTATTTTAAAAGGAAATTACTAAAAATAAACTAAATTGTTTAATGAAGTTTCTAAATTGAGGATGAAAAAACACTGTATAAACGATCGAAAATTTTTAATCCACAACGCAAATTACTGAAAAAGGGCAATATTTCTGAAATCGGGAAAAGAAATTAAACTGAATCAATTAATTAAATTTAAAAATTAATTGAAATGGAATATAAAAAATAGAAATAAAAACTTGAATGAAGTTATTCAAAATGCATGGTAATTCTTCACTAGACTTTCTAGAAATCTGTTGTGAAACTTAGAGTCCAGTTGAATGATAGGAGAGAAATTTGAAATGGAAATAATAAAAAAGCGAGAACTGACTTGAATTGTATATGTGTAGAAATTGAAAAACAAAAATGCTGGAGATGGTAAAAGTAGTGATGAAATTCCGAAATTTAATTACAGAAATGAAAGGTACAACAATTACAAATTTAAAGTTGAAAACGAGGAAAATAAATTGAGAGAAACGAATTTTTAGAATTTTTAAATTTTTACAGGGAAACACTGTTTGTATGTCGAGGAAGAAGCTAAAATTTCTTAATTTAAAGTAATATAAAAATTAAGTGTATTTAAAAATGATTTTAAATTTACATGGAAAAATTTAATAAATTAATTTAACTTAATAAATTTAATGTGTGCAAACACGAAATGGAGTAATACGTAGGTAACGGAGAGTAGAAAATATTGTGAAAAGCGAAAAAGATAAGTAACAATAAAAGTCTTCAGCTATCTGGCGTACTTAACGACTAGAACAGAAACAGTTATTTATTAATAACGGAGATAGATGGACTATTTATATATTTGCCTGGATATTTACAATTGTTACGCATCGCCCAGATTTAGCTTTTATTGTTACTTATGATATTACTTAACAAAAGTCACAATAAAAATTAAAATGACCTAATGTGTAATTTATGGAGACGTAAGTCAAAAAAAATTAAGAAAAGTTTAATTATTAGTAAGTGCAATTTTATTACTTTCCTAGAAATATTGGAATTCCAATGTATATATAATACCTTTTGAAAATTTTTAAAAACATATTCCACCGAAATAGCAGCATTATATTAAAAGAAGAAGGAACATAAGATTAAAAGAAGTACCACCACAGAAAACTGAATTAATGAAAAACAAATTTAAAAGCAAAAGATCATAAAACCAAAGAAGTTATTTACATTTCTCGTGACATATTCATCAAGAAGCTGACGCCAAAAAAATTGTAGCAAACAGTAAAGAAAGAAGAAATAGCAGGTGTTAGCTAAATAGAAGTAAAAAAGAGAAGAGAGAAAGAATGCGACTGTTCCATGATAAAAGTTTGGTGCAGAACAATTTGATTTTAATTTAGCTATATACAGATTAGTTAATTTAAGTTCCGGTCCCCAAATCTGAAATTATTATTGACTGATATATTATATAAGCATCTACGTTGTTATCATTATATAAGAATCTGGTGTTGCGAATTAATTTAAAATTGTGAAGTTTAGAGAGATTTATTATAAACAGTTGCTATTTTTAGAACGGAAAGAAGAATGAACCAAATTAAAATGGGCATAGGGATAGTTGTAAAAATTAAGGGACTAATGCGAATTAAAGTTATAAATTTTATTTAGATTTTTTTACCTTACAAACACATACACACACATACACACTTATATATATATATAGGAATAGCGAGAGAGAGAGGTAAAATAAAAATTAAAGTAAACATATTATAATTAAATTTTGAAATCCAAATTTGGGTGGTTAACATTCTAACAGAAAGAAAATACATAAGATTGGAACAAAACAGTTCAATAACATAACATAATAAAAATAATATAATGAAATGATATAGTAAAACAAATAGTAGAAAATTCTTTGGCCTTTTTCAAGAAGCAGCCGAAAAATTTTTCAACAATTGTACTTTTCTGAATTATATCTGGATGATTATAAATCAAAGGAAAGTGCCAAATAAATTAAATTAATAAAACTTAATTAAATTAATAAAATAATGTAAGACCATTAAAAGTTTTATGCAATGCAAATAAAAATGCAATAATGTAACTTGAATCTCTCCCATTCTTATAATTGCGTCTCTTACTCTTTAGGCTTCGAATCCTCCATAAATAATTAGAGAAGGTGAATGCGCAGTTGATTCGGCGAAATCGTTTACTGAATGTCAGTCCGAGTTTGCTTCGACATGACGGGTCGGTTCATGTATTTCACTGGCATATAGTTCAACAGCTAGAAGGGAAAGGTTCAACGTGACTTTCGCAGGTAGTTTGCTAGAGATTATTGTAAGTAAGACGAAAATATTCACTACGTGAAAGAATCCATTTTAAATGTTAGGAAAGGTCGTTCTTTGAATGCATTGAGGAAGGAGAAAATGATGAGAATATTTTTAAATTTTTCGGAACCCGGCGCTAAAACGCGAGGGAGAAAAATACTCTAGGAAATACAGTAATTTTCGATACATTGCTATTACTTTATATTTGTCCAACTTTCAAAGTTACATAAAGAACTGAGTGATAAATCATTACAATAGGTTCAACCTGGTACCCTCTTTAAGCAAATCACTTTAAAATTTTATGTATGCCTTCGTGGGATTTAATACTCCAGGAAAAAAAAATAAATAAAGCATTGTGATCAAAAATTTTAAAAATAAATAATGCTGCCTGCTTAACAGGGGCATTAACCTGTTATCAAATGCAGGCGCATGGGTTTGCATGGGTGTATTCGCTGTTTTCCACACGTGAAACGTAAATACGAGCCTTTGTCCCTTTGAAAGTGTTCCACACAGGCATACTTCGTTGTCCTCGTCCGTTTGACATACTGAATTTAACAATGAAGCATAATAGAAAGATTATATTTTTTTTTTTTTTTGCACAAAATGAGAGAAAATATTCTTGAGAAATGTGAAAATTTAACTTTATAGGTAAATGAATATATTAACATAATACGAAGACAAGTTAAAAAGAAAGGCTAGTAAAAGTAGACATAGAACCAATTGATAAAGGAACTAATTTTACAGAAAAAAATATTCGCAGCAGAAATGATGGATGTTTTAATCTCACAATAAAATGAAGGTATAAAAAATTATTTGAGATATCTTCCGATTTCCAGTTACTAACTGGTGAAAAATTAATATTTTTGGAGTTTGTTTGTTTTAAAGTTTAGTTTATTGTATTTTAGATGGAGTCTTGCAAAGAAAACGAAGTCAGCTTTTAACGTAACGTTTAAATACACACTCTGTCACAAAATATATATATATATGCACCCAGAAGGAAACAACTACTATCACGAAATTTAACATGTATGGAGTGCATGAGAAGCTATACAAATGAATACAAATTCACAGCAAAAGATCGTTTTATTAATAAGTTATGGAATAAAAAATGTTACAAATCAGTAAGTAGTATAGCCATCTCTGGCAGCTATACAAGCCGAAACAGGGCGTGGCATCCAATCAAGTAGGTCACTTATGACCCCCTGCGGAAGATCATGCCATAATCTTTGCAACTGGATACTTAATTCACCAGTATTTCGGGACGGCTGCAGTTGCCTTCCAAGCATGTCCCAAACGTGCTCTATTGGCGGGAGGTCTTGTGACCTGCCAGGGCACTGGAGTACATTATATCCTTGAAGACATTATTGGAAGAGTCGCGCAGTATGTGGACGAGCGTTGTCTTGCTGATAAATGGCACATGGGCGATTTAATAGCATAGGCAGTACAACCGGTGTTAAAATGTCTTCCACGTAACTACGAGTCGACATAGTGCCTTGAAGGACGACTAGAGATGATTGTGTGTCCCAGCAAATCTCTTTCCACACTGTCACATCTTGTGTAATCGCCGCAGGCCGCTCGACAAGAGATGCTGGATCGGACCACTAGCTTGGCCGCTTCCACATTCGTGTGCGTTGGTTATCAGCATTGAGTCTGAATCGGGATTCATCGCTGAAGAACACACGCCTCCACTGGGTCACACTCCAGCTTGTCAGCTCGCAAATCGTTCAAGAAATCCAACGCAACTTAAGGCAACATTCACACCTTCTTACCCATCTGGCCTGGACGAAGGCACACGCAGGCAACAGAGGCAACGAGGCCGCCGATCTCCTTGCGAAAGACGCTGCCCTTAATAAAGAAGCAGAAGATCTCTCATTACCCTGGCCACACTCCGCCCTTAAAAGAATGCTGCGCCTGCAAGCCCTTTCAAAATGGCAAACGGAATGGGACTTTGGAGAAACTGGCAGAAGGGCATACTATCATCTTTCATACGTTAATCCAATGAGACTCTACTCAAATCCTCATTTAGTCCGCTACATCTCCGGACACGGACCCTTTCCGGGGTATTTCGCCAGGCACGGAATAGCTGACACAGATCAGTGTAGCTGTGGCCACCTGGGTACTCCGGAACACTACGTAACCTCCTGCCCGCTCACCAACAGCCTACATATTCCAATCCCTACCACGAATACGCAGGCATTCTGCAAATATATGGTTAAGCAAAAACATCTCTGCCGCCAGCTAACAAAAATAATGGAGAAGCTAGCCAGCTTAGGCACAGACCTCTGTGCAGCAGAATAATCTGTGCATCTGGTCTTCAGTACTAATGTACAGCAAATGCAGCCACAGTCCTCTGCATGCCTATAGACATAATGATGTATAGTGTATACCAGCAAAGTTTATATTTAATGAGTAGGATTAAATTTCTAATGCAATTATAACAGTGAAATGTAAATGTACACGTTAGTGAAGTGAAATGTAAATGTATGTCTTGTTTAGGTTAATTTTTCAATATGTATAGTGTATATCCTTAGTTAATGTAACTCTATGCAAGTTTATGTATGTATTTAGGTAATCCTATGTATGTATGTCGTATCATATATGTTTGTTTACTAACAGATATGCTCTCCTATGTAACCTGAAGCCATAGCACTGTAAGCCTATGTAAAGCAACACCTTCTTTCTTTCTTTTTTTTTTTTTATAACACACTCTGCCATTAACCCATGTATAGCCATGTATCTATCGAATTTAAACTCAGTAAATGCTGGGCCCGGGCGGCCGGGTAAGAGTGCATTCCCGGGGCCATTTTTTCTTTTTTTGGTCTGTTCGAATGCCCACCGGACGGTCTGGGAGTCAAGTGCGAGACCACGTGTGGCCATACCATCAGGCCTGCTCTAGATAATGGTGGATGTGGTGCTGTACTGATTAACCGTTATGGTAAAGGGACAGTGCCCACGTCCACCGTCACTTATCACTTATCACTTATCACTCCAGCTTGTCGGAGTCCGGCAAAAATTAAATCGACATTGCCTATGATGTGGGATCAGTGGTAGGCGTCTAAATGGACGTTGGCAGTATATACCACCGCTGAAAGTGCTAAATAGCGTCGAATCGATTGACGTTGTTGGTGCGGAAGTGGCCGCTCATATGATTGCGCAGTCCTAGCGCTCATTTGTGTTCCTGGGACGTCCTGACACTCCGCGACGGTAGATTATTCCTTTCGAGGTCCATTGTCGTCAACTAAAAGCAACTACCATATTGCTCCGACGGGGGTGGATGCCGATACACCTATTAGACCAACCTGCTTTTCTGAGACCTATTATACGTTCCTTCTCAAAGTCGGACACCTGTTCGTACTGCCGCCAGTTTCGTCTGAAAGACATCTCTAGTCACAATACCGTCCACCTGATTCGACAGATTCGTTTGAATAACCCTACGGCACGAACAATCATGCTTGTCGAATTTTAAATAATTCGCATATCTCTTACCAGACTACATTCCTGACGAGTTTCGTGATTGTAGCTCGATTTCTTCTGGGTACGTGTACTTTTTGTGACAGAGTATATATCTAGCTTTAAAACCATGCTATTTCATTAATTCTGGCCACTGAAGCAAAATCAGATCTTTCACACATAATTCAGGAACACAGTTTAATTCAATTAAATCTAAATTCCAAAATTGTGTTCAAACTGTTTTTAACGTTGCCAGTTACTACTGCTAGAGCGAAAGAAGTTTCAGAAAACTTCAAATTTAAAAATATATCGAAAATCTTCTTTTCAAGAAACTTTCAAATGTCACTATTTTTTTCATAGAACGTAAATTAGATAATCAAGGTAGATTTTGAAAAAATGTATTGTTGATTTTTCTTCCTTAAAAGGAAGAAAAATTGAATTAAAAAACTCGAATATTAATGCGATACTTTTAACATAATTTCAGTGTGATTTGCTATTTATTATAAAGGTGCTTATTACTATTTTCATTTAAAAATTATAAACTGTTACATGCATTAATTTTCTGAATACATAAAGTTATCATTGCAAGTATTTAAGTGCTATAGTACGATGTAGTACAGTTAATTTTGTTCAATACAAAAGTATAGAGATATACAATTAATTTAATTCCATACAGGAGCGCGTATTTACCTCCTTGACTCAACTGAAAAAATACCTAGGCGGGCTCTGGATGCTTTTCACAGTTATTAAAGAAACTAAAGGTTTATTTTCATCTCGTATTTTGTTCTATACATTTTCCCTCACGCAGTATTCGCGCAATCAAACACTTCTCCATCAAAAAGACTAAGAACTGGTTTATATAAACAGGTTTCCCCTATTACTTCCCTTTTGATTATGGGGTTACCTGGTTTATCTTTTATATCTCAAGCAATTTTGGTTCTTTTTATTATTCTTACTCACAATTTAAAATAGCATGCAGAAAATTCGGATTAGGACTGTGGAGGCATCTGTTTTGACCTAGATCCTGATTAGATTTCAAACTATCCCGATCCTCAATTATTCTTGATTACATGCAAAAGAGAAAAGCAAGGGTCTCAATATTACCTCTTTCTTCCTCTGAAGATTTCAAAAGTAATGTCTCCGACTTATAGATCAGATTAACTGCAGAACAGGAACTCAATATTAAACAAGAAATTTTTTTATAAAGCAGCTGTAAAATATATCTACTTTATACGAAGGACTTAAGAGCAAAGTTCATGACATAATTCAACCAAATAAAGCGACAAAATTAGTATTCTGTACAAGCATTTAGGGAGTTTTGAATTGACTTGAAAGAAAAAATGTCATTCAGCCTGTACACATTGATCAGGTGAACTGAAAATCATTTTAATCCTACATCGCTTTTTTTCTACATCGCTTATTATATTATTTTGGCTTCACATTATTTTTACTTTCATCTACTATTACAAAAATGCTAATAATTTAAAGCACAGAATTATTAAAGTTGAGAGAGATCCTTTGGCAGATATTGCTAATTTTTGCTTGGTTACTCTCCTTGCTGCATAAATTGTTTTATTGACTGAAGTGTCGGCAAGGTATATTGCCCAGGCAAGGCTTGGCAATAATTTATTTAGACCTCCTGCTAATTAGTATTTCACAATTTAATTTGAATTGAATATTTGTTCTCTATTTCCCTCGAGTTGTAGAGATTGGGTTTATGTATCATTTTTGAGTTTAGTATAGCTGTCTTGTTGAGCTGTTAATAGGTTTATTATTATAAATTGCTTCATTAGTCCAAAGGAGCAATTTTCCCAGAAGGACTATTAATTTCGGTTTGGCATTTTGCGTTGGTTCACGATAAATGTCGGTTCACGTTTCACATTGTTGGCACCAAATATTAGAGCCCTGCATTATATTTAAAGAAATTAAATAATGAAGAATCTGCATAAATATATATATGTTTCTAGCATTGTGATAAAACAACGGTACCTAGAGCCATCAAATTTTGAATAATGTAATCCTCCACTCAATATGGCCATCTGGAAGCCCGAATTAAGAATTTGAAATTTGTTTTATCATCGATTTCATATTTTGTAACACTTTAACGAATTTTTGATTAACGAACTGAACGATTTCAAAGCGAGCAATGGCAATACTGTACGAGAAAAAAAACCATTTTTATCTCCAGCACGCGAGACTGTGTATCGGAAATTCTAAAGATATGCTCATGCGATATTGCTGTTGAATTGAATTTTATGGTTTAAGTGCGAATAACATGATATTTAATAAATAAAGGTAGCGCACAAAACGTTAAAAAAAGTTCCTTTGGGCGTAATTTAAAATCTGAAAGCTTTCAGATTTTATTTATTTGTTTAGCTAATTATTTTAAACCTTTTTCTTTGAGCCTGGCTTTAAGGCTTTATTCAACCAATTATTTTAAACCTTTCGTTTTGGGTCTGTGATTTCTGTAATCAGAAATTAAGCTTGTGACTGTCTTTACTTTTCTAGTAAATAGGCAGTTTAATACAATGTACAACCGTCCGTAACCGATCATGCACCATTCAGCTCTTGAAAGCTTTATTTCAAATAAAACATTTTATTGAATCAAATATTGGTGATAGGTACGCACACATTTTCAGAAAGCTTCACAGATTAAGATTAACAGTAAAATCATTAAAACGTGATTGCAAAATAAGTATTCATTAGCAATTTTTTATGATTATTATTCATATATTTCTTTTGAATTACATATATTTGTCTAGAAACAGCATCTAGGAAAGGAGATTAAATCTATTATTTTAGCTCAACGTTCTGCTCCCCTTTCTCTCGTCTTACGCAAATTAGCCCCTTCGCATTAAAATCATTTTATTTCAGTAAAATCTGCAGTGCTCATCTGTTGCAAGTTTTTACAGTTTTGGAGAATCAGAAGCAATATTCCGGAATATGCCTAACTGATGGTCTCAATCTATATATATACACAGTCCAGTCACATTAATGTGACCATCTGTCAAAAGCCAGAATAACCACCTTTCGCAGAGCGGACTGCTGCGAGACGTGCAGGAAGAGAGTCACATAGGTCCCTGAAGGTGTTCTCTGGGATGTTGAGCCATGCCGACTCTAATGCCGTGGCCAGCTGCGCTAGATTACGCGGTTGAGGATCCATGGCGCGAACAACTCGATCGAGATGGTCCCACAGATGCTCGATTGGGTTTAAGTCAGGTGAGTTTGCTGGCCAGGGGAGGACGGTAAACTCATCCTGGTGCTCTTCGAACCACGCACGTACACTGGCAGCTGTATGGCACCTCGCATTGTCCTGCTGGAAGATGCCATCATCCTGAGGAAAAACAATGCGCATGTAGGGGTGAACATGGTCCGCAAGGACAGATGCGTACTTGTATTGATCCATTGTGCCTTCCACAATGATCAGTGAACCTAGAGAATGCCAGGAAAACATTCCCCAGACCATAATGCTCCCGCCTCCAGCTTGGACCGTTCCGGCAATGGTTGCAGGGTGGTTCCTTTCAGAGGTTTCACGCCTTATACGCCAACGTCCATCTGTCCGATGGAGCATAAAACGCGATTCATCCGAAAACGCAACCTGTCGCCACTCAGTGGACGTCCAGCTGCTGTACTGGCGTGCAAATTCTAGCCTTCGCCGTCGATGAACAGCAGTCAGCATAGGTGCACGAACCAGGCGTCTGCTTCGGAGGCCCAGACGCAGCAATGTTCGCTGAATAGTACTTTGGGAGACACTTTTGGTAGCCCCTTGGTTCATTTTGGTGGTCAGTTGCTCAACGGTAGCCCGTCTATCTGCCCGAACGCATCTCCGCAACCGTCGTTCGCCTCTGTCATCTATGGCCCGTGGTGCACCACATTTGCCACGTCGCTGATTTTGGACAGTCCCATTTTGCCATGCACGGTACACTTTTACCACGGCGGCACGCGAACAGTTCACAAACTCAGCCGTTTCGGAAATGCTTCCACCCTTGGCCCGAAAGCCAATGATCATGCCCTTTTGGAAGTCGGATAAATCGCTTCGTTTCTGCATTACGCCAACGATTGAAATGTTTTCCGAAGCCCTCACACACCCTTTATATACGCTCAACTGCACTGTGCTGCCACCTGCCTTCTGTGATTGGTTATTTAACTCTAACATGGAAAGTACGTGGTGGTCACATTAATGTGACTGGACTGTATATATATATATATATATATATATAGGTATACAACATATCCACAAAATTCCTTACTCGGCTTTTATTTCTCAACCGTTGGTTCTAGACATATCCTTCATATTACAAAATTTTATATAACGCAGGTTCATGTTCTTGGATTTTTAAATTCAAAGAAATCAGTTTCGTAAAAATTACGAAATTTAAACTTTTGTACGTTCCTCCAGTCCCTATACTTAAAAAAATTGTACTCGTTGTAAAAAATGAAACTCATATAATTGGACTCCCTTACAACAAAACGCGACGAAGATATTAAATAATGAAGTTGGGTATTATATTAAGGGGCCATACACACACTGAAGCGTGAAATGTTTTCATGCGTACGTAACTAAAAATAAAATATCAGTGTAGAAAAACGTTTCTGTTGTTAAGTGATTAAATAAGAGGCATTTCTATGCAGATTATTGGTTAAAATATTCATCAGTATAATTGTTTACAAAATACGGATCTTATTCAAGGATCTTACACATTTCGTGTTATAAAACACTGGCAAGCTTCAGTATTGGTACGCAGTCAACTCGTAATACTATTTGTATCAATAACAAATAAAAAAATTGTAGTTTAATAGTTTTTTGTACAATTACCTGATTAAGATTCTAAAATGAAAAAGAAAATATTAAAAAGGAATTTTTACCCTTTGAATACTTGAAAAATATTCGTGAGAAACTTCTTTTGGCATACCATATGTAACAAGTCACAAAACAATATCATTGAACACTGAATGGCAGTTAAAGTAAAAAGCTCAACCTCGAATCATTCTGAGTTACTTATTAACCGATTACTCAATGCAAATTGAATATGATGTCAAAAATCTTAAATTTTGAAATTAAGTATCTCAGTCAATTTTTGTCGCACATGTAGTCAAACATTTTGTGTTTTATTTTTTGTAAGGAATATAATATTTTTCTAAATATAACTATAGGGACTTGAGAAATGTGCAAAAGGTCAGTTTTCGCAATTTTTACAAAATTGATTTCTTTAAATTTAAAATGACAAAACATGAATATTTGCTTCATTTAAAATACTTTACAATTGGAAGTATATGTCTACGATTAAAAGTTGCGAAAATAAAGGCCAGGCCAAAAATCTTAATGGAGGCGGTATATAAATATATGTAAAAATTAATAAGTGAACTATTCTATTTCTGTATTATTCAACTAATGGTGAATTTGCTTTCACACAAAAAGAGAATGCATATCATTTACTTTCTTAAAGGAAATATATAATTTAGTTGTTTCCATTATGTGTAACATCTAAGAAATCTGTAAAAGAGTGATCGCAAAATTATCATGGAACATATCAGGTTATGTTTAATATTTTTTTGCATGAAAATCAATGCATTTTTTTTTCAAATTTTGAGGAAGATGGTCTTCAAGATTTTAAATATTGTTTAGCAGAAATTTATGTTATGCTTCTGAATTAAAAAATCTTCATTTCGTTTTGTAACTTTTAATTTTTTTTAATATACATCTAATTCATTAAACAAGAGAAAATTCTTAAAATAATCAGTAAATTATAAATATCTATATTTGCCTCCCCACTGTGCTGAAATATTTGTACCTTCTAACGAGCTACTACCTAAGTTGTTGTTGTGACTTATCTCACTTGTCTGACAGTAACATCAGCACATGTCACGACATTCATCGTGGCAAGGACTACAAGATTACCCCTGTCGTTGGCAATAGCCTTGAGCACCATGCATGTGACCGTACGACTTAGCTCAGTTCCGCCCTCAATTTTGATGGAAAGTCCCCCACGGCGCCCGGATCCGAGGACCTTCCACCCATTTTTCCCTAGTACCAACCTATCGAGAGGACTTGCGGCTAGCCGCATATTTAGAGTGTCCTCATGCCACACAGACACTATACATTTACAAACATCTATGCCTTGTTCGGGATTCGAACTCGGGTTCTTGAGTACGGCAGTCAGCGTCACTAACCACTACCACTATCCCTATCCCGGTTGAGCGGCTATTACAAACGGAATGATGTAAAAGAAACTCTAAGAATTTAGAAGTTAGGCAAAATTTAACCTTAATCAGAAACCTAAGATCATATGACAAAATACATGGGTATTTTCATTTTAAAATCAATGTGGTACTTGTTTGTCTAAGTTCAACTTTATTAGCTTGTCATTTTTTCGTTGCAACCTCCTCATCAGTTGATAAATAAGCTATAATTATATGGCGCTGGTCTTCAATATTTCATCTGGCTTCCTTTTTGACAATAAAAATGCATTTTACTAATATAGCTAAGCTAATTTTTTTTATTTCTGAATTAATGTTTGAATATTAGTTAATTCCTTTTATTTGATAATTCGAGTCAGTCTTTCCTTACAGTACTGGGATTTATATCATTATAAATTTAGAAACCCGCATCCTTTCAAAAAAAAGAGTGTTAGCTTTAACAAAATTACCGCTCTCCCTTTTATTCTACTTAACATTACTAGCAATTTAATTGCATATTTTTCATTGGAATAAAATATGTAATCAATTCACAAAGAGAAAGAGACGAGAGCCACAGGATTTATCATTATAAGAAAACACCCAAAGCTTTTAAAAAATTACTTTCATTATAAAAACTATGGCAACGAACCTGAGCGAATTTCCTTCCCTGGAATAAATAACCCATTTTTAATGAAAATTGGCAAAGCATTTAAGGAAACCTTGAAGTAAGAGAAGGGAAAAATGACTTGCGATAATACAAGAAAATATGAGAATCATTAAAAGATATCGCTGTGACTGTTTGTTCATTTCTCGAAAAGGATAAGATTTAAATTATTTCCAAAGAGAAACTTATATTATCCTGCCAGAGGAAAAGGCCGACGACTATTAGGAGATAGAATTTTTTTTCAGACTTACATACATAAGTGTCATCTGACACTGATAGGAGTTAAACATCTAAACTGATCTAAATGACTAAATGAATGTAAATTACATTGGTGAAATAAATTAAGAGAATTTTCATATTTAATCTACGATCTCCAGAACTACTGGACAGATTTTAATAAAATTTGGTGTGAACATAGGTTGATATAATAAAAACAAAATAAACATTTAACAGTTATAATAGACACATATGTTCGTGTGCAACACTCATGGGAGTCTGAAGGTCTGAAACAGCGGTTGCAGAAGACACAAAAGAAATGGGTTAATAGGGGGTATGGTCCCTTCTTACAGCGATACACGCCTCGCAGCGTAATGTCATACTGGAAATAAGGCAGTTTATCAGTGCCTGTGACGATTGGTCAGACTCATTCAGTAATGCTGTTTTCAGTTCTTGGATGGTTCTCGGAGGGGGTTGCGAGTTGCAATTGCCCTTCCCAGAGCGTCCCAGACATGCTCTATAGGGCTGAGGTCTGGAGACCTGGCTGGCCAATCCATCCGGCGAATATCCACACTCTCCAGAAATTCGTCGACCAGAAGAGCTCTATGTGGCCTCGCGTTATCGTGCTGCAAGATGAACTCGGGGCCCACTGCGAAAAGACGAACATAGGGCCAGAAAAGACGAACATAGGGCTCGAAGACCTCATCCCTATACCTCACACTAGTCACAGAGTCTGTCAAAGACGTGGAGAGGTGTACGCCCATCCAACATGATGCCTGTCCAGACCATTACAATGTCTGATTTCGTGGACATTGGAGGGTAGGTAGTGGGTCCTTGGCTCTCTCCGTATGAAAGTAAGGCGAGAATCGGTGTTTAGGCTAAAACGGGACTCGTCGGTGAACAGAACGGTCGCCCATTGCTCCGTACTGCAATCACTATGCTGCCTGCACAATGCTAATCGGACTCTCTTGTCCGTAAACGTGAGTGGGACACAAACAGCCGGTCTTCCGGGAACCAACCCTCTCTCATGTAGTCTTTTGGAAACAGTCACCCTTGTTACACGAGTTCCTGTGGCTGCATACAGGTCCCGAGAGTGCTGAGAAGCTGTAGCTCCTCTGTTACGCCTCGCTAAAATGGACAAATAGCGATCTTCTCTAGCCGTCGTGTATCTTGGACGACCTTGCCCAGTATCCTGGATCCGGTATCCTGGAACTGTTTCCATTGGTTACACATGACGCTGGGCGTTAAATTAAACTCTCTCATATCTGAACTTGCGATTGCCATGCCTCTAGCCTCCCCACAATTTGTCACCTCATTCCATCATCTAAACGTTGGTGGTTACTCATTTTTACTGTCCCGATGTGAATTTAACCGATTGCTGCAAGATAACACCAAGAAATTCGCCGAGGTGTGCTAGCGAACGGAATTCGTCTTACCTTTCACGCTCTTATGAAGCCTGTTTTTCTGCTGGCTTCGCCTACATACACGTGTACGCTTACGTATTTGCCGTACAAGATTTGCATTTTTATCTAGAAGCAGTGGTTTTTCCTTCAGTTCAGTTCTTTTCATGCAATTCGATAAAATATGAAATTTCTCTTAATTTATTTCACCAGTGTATTTACTTCCCATGCGAATTTTTTGCAACCGGCCAGACGTTTTCAATTGATAAAAAGATCTGAAAAACACGCCGGCGATAGCAGAAGCTGAACACACTGTGTACTAAAGGCACTAAAGGAAAAAGAAGTTAACGTGCCGTATTAGAATGTTCTATCGAAAGGTGAAGCGGTGAAGACTACGAAGTTCTAGTACAACCATGAACATTAAAACCTCAACAGTAATAACTTTGTCAGATATGAGGAATAAAGGTGAATGAGATGTGTACTCAGAGAGGTTTCGCAAAGTAATTCTGAGACGTGGTGGTATGATTCCCTCCTTTGGTACGACGCTTAACACAAAAATCAAGGAGTAAATCGTATTTCGCACTGAAAAAACAGCTTCCTTTTATAGTCCTTCGAGGTGTCATCATTCTTGCCTTTAACAACATGGCATAAAATACTAATCATTTGCCTAACCCAGTATGTTCTTCTTTTCATGCAATTTCCGATTTGTTGTGCGCTTCCTTCAGGGTATATCGGTTTTAATGGGTAGTAGTGTATTTGCTGAAGTAAACACAAAATTTCTCTATTAGTTAAGAAAGGCATAATAATATCCTGAGTCGGAAAATACCTCATATAATCAGTATTTTACAAAGGATATTAGAGCAAGAATTCATTGGCTTAAACCTTTTATATTTCGAGCCTATATTTTAAATCTTGTCACAGGCACGGAAATTTATAGTTTCATAAAGCATGAAATATAGTAAGGTGTACTATTAAAATTTAATAGCAAATCATTAAAAGAAATATCCCGTTTCAAGGTGCTTTAAATATTGTTATTGCAAAAAATTCATATCTCTTATTACTCTATACATAAAGCAGGAAATATTACTCCGTGCGATTTGTTTGAATTATAAGATTAGAAGTGATCTGGATACTTGCACTTTAGTCCTACAGCTCTACTAGACAGGTACCAATTATCGCTATGCCTGAAATAATACGACAAAGATTTGCGAAGATTTAAATAACCATTTTATTAAACTGAACTTTTACCAAAGCAGGCACAAATCGTGCTACAGATAAATCAGTACTTGTCGCGATGTAAATTAAACGATCTCAGATGCGTTGAAAAGGAGACTAAGACTGCACAGTGAATATAAATAAGCTACAAGTTGCATCAAATAATTTACCCGTGCATAAGTATCGGCTGTTAGAGAATGCAAAACTGAGATAATTATATTTATATATAGTTAGTCGAATCTAAGAGCAGCAGCGCGAATGCCAGAAACTCTGTCTCTGAGAAGATTCAAAAGCCGTCAACTTAAATACCCTCACTTCCAAAAGTTAAGCACGGTGAGGAAAATGCTAATTTCCGGAAGCCAATCAGAATTGAAGAGGATGCAATTCGCTGCAGAGGTAGATGGAAGTACGCAAATATGTTAGGTAACAGCCAATCGCGCTTTCATGTCAAGAAATATGCAAAAAAGGCAGTCTTATAAGGAGCCAGCTTTATGAAGGGTTACAGAAGTGGATTGTAAGTGCTGATAGAAGGTGTTTAAATTTTCGTACAATTTGTTTTCAAGATATACGTGTTTCTATGACTTCCAGAAGACGATGGAAGATTCTGAGCGCTGGCTTGCTGTGAGGCGCATTGAAGCAGGACAATCGATCACAGATGTTGCTCTTTTCTTCAGCGTTCATCATTCTGTAATTTCACGTTCATGGAAACAATTTCAAACCACACAGACAGTTGTCCGAAGGCCCGTAGCCGGTAGCCCAAGAGTTACAACGCCTGCGAAAGATCGATATATTGCTATTGTAGCCAAGCGAAATCGCAGAGCGACCTCCACACGTGTGACATCTACGGTCACAGCGTCCATTGGTAAGGCGATATCTGCAGCTACTGTACGCCGAAGATTACATATGAGTGGACTGTACGACCGGGTACCTCGAGTTTGTGTTTCTCTATCCGTCCAATCAAGAGGGCACGATTACAGTGGTGCCGGGAACATGTCAATTGGAATGTGTCTGACTGGGGCAATGTCATGTTTACTGATAAGTCAAGATTTTCTTTGGAGCCACATAACAAGCGTATAAGGATATGACGTGAACAGCGAACACGCAATCAGTCCCAAAACATCACCGAACATCACGCATTCCCAGACGGAAGCATTATGGTGTGGGCAGGGATTTCATTAGGATATCGCTCCGACCTGCCTATCTTTAAACGTAGTTATTTGACAGCTGACCGTTATCGAGATGAAGTCCTAGAACCCATTGTGAGATTGTACGCTGCAGCAGTTGGCCCTGCTTTTGTTTTAATGGACGATAACGCAGCGTCCCCATAGAGCTGACATCGTCGATGACTAGCTGGAGAGTGAAGGGATTGCGTGTATGGCGTAGGCAGCATATTCACCCGACCTTAATCCCATTGAAAATCTTTCCGATGCTCTCGGCCGTGCTGTATCTTCACGTTTCCCACCTCCAGCCACTCTTACTGAGCTGGAAACTGCTCTACAAGAAGAATGGCGATTGCTTAATTCTGCGGTGGTGGACTACCTAATTGAAAGCATGGTCACAAGGTGTAACTTTGTTTACAGCTGAGGGGGTATCACATACCCTATTAATGTCCTTTTTTTTTCATTTTATGCTGTTTATTTTCATTTTATACATAATTCTGTTTAAGTCTCCAGTATGTCATTATCTGATAACTTACGGAAATTTAATATTGTTTTCCTTTCCGTATATAATTATTGATTTTGTTTTATGTATAAATATATATGCTACTTTCCTGCCGAATTTTGTGTTAATCAAAGCACTATTTTTTTTAATAATACGATAACAGTAAATTAACAGAATACATGCCAATATTTTGTTGCGGTTATCATTTAAATATAATCTTAATAGAATATCTTTTGTACTCTATTGATTTGGAAACAATCTTTTATAGCTGGCAGAAGTTGCTTTGATAACGACAATATTTACCACTTAATCTCAGGAGTTGGGGAGTTTTACATACTTACAATGACAGTTATTTTTAACTGGTTAATGAGTCATAAATTTTCACTTAAATGAGGTGTCAGAACCCCCCATGTCAGCTATGTTGAAGTCCATTTTCGGTTTACCTTTTTTTTTCAGCATCTGTTACAAATGCAGATTACAAGTAATTTTTTTATATATATATTTCACTCACAGACAGTTTTTAAACTTCGGTTCTATAATTTTGAAAACTTTCAACAGCGCATGATAAGTATGATATTTGACAGGAAAAGAAATTATTCGCTCTTTAAAAAATTAGTGTCAGCAACGTGTGACTACGGGATATATCATAAAACGTTTTGGAAATGTGATCACTAATTTCAAGACAAGCGAAATCGAAACGTTAAAATTGTAACTTACGGAAAACACGTATTTTTGTCCTTTCAAAGTGGTACACATGATTATGTAAAACTGAATTCTTGGCACATCTAGTTTTCATAAGAATAAAGGAACATTACTTTACAAGAGGAATAAAATGGGAAATTTTAAAATGCAATAATCTTAAAATAATAGTGAGAGTTTGGGCATCCTTTATGCTTTTGTCTAACAATAAATGCATCACTTAATATCATATACATTAGTAGTTATTGAATTACATCAGATACATATACCGGCTTCTCCCAGTTTCCGTAAGCTCAGATGCTGCTTCATTTTTGCAAAATACCTACATTAATACATTTTGTGGTTAAAAAAGTCCGAAAATAGTTTTAACTTTCACAAAGAAATCGAAATGCAAAAATGTAGTTCTGTTCAACTTTTGTTTTGCACAATGGCAAAAAAAGTGACTTGAACTGTGAACGCTCAAGATGTTTTAGGGAACTGCATTCTGAAGTATGTTTCCATTGCCTACGAAGAATTATACAATAGAGAAAATTCTTCAGTCTCTGAGTCAAGCATACTTCCATATCTCAAGGCCTTTCACATCACTCATAGCAGAAGACTAACCTCGAATAATTTTGACTCACTGTTATCAGATTATTATGTGTACAGTCTCACTGTTTGCCAGCTCTAAATACTAATTTACAGTTTAAGGCAGACAGGGCAACTGTACACATAATTGTGTGATACCTACAAATCACAATACTCTCTCTCTACTACTATCTTCTTCTTAATCCACTTTCAGTTCAATACATTATTGTCAATTCTGCCATCTTTAAACCTTCCAGTGAGCTCATTTGCTTTTAGAATTTCGGAAACTGACATTATACTGAACTAAACTCGGCGACACAAACAGCCCATAGACAGTCGCGGCCGGCAGTGCCCTGATATCTGCTTTCTAGACCGTGGGCTACGGGGTGCTTGTGAATCTTTGGTGGACAAGTGGTCAGCTTGTCGCAAGACCCCCGGCGTTTAGTCCCCAAGAAAACTTGGTGCTCATCTTATCGACTCTCTCAAGGGATGAAAGGCTGAGTCAAGCTTGCCCAGCCCAAAGATAACATTATACTACTTATGTCATTGTAACTATTATTATTCTGGCTTTGCATTTGTCATACTATTTTTCTTTTATTTTCTGTTTTATATATCATCTGGTGTGATTTGACAAGCGTTTTTCAAAGATCTGAAAACACTCAAAGCTCTTCCCATTTAAATTAACGGTTATTGTTGCCTCGCTTTATGCCAATATTTCGTTTTATGGGAGATTTCACAGATTGTTCTACTACTGCAAAGCAGAAGAATCTGTATACACAGAGCTACTCGAAATCTTCCCTAAATGCATATAAATATAGCGTCTAAATAGGAAATATAACGTCGAAATTTATATAATTATCGCTGTTCGTTCGCAAGGATTGTAGCTGTTCTGAAAAGGAACAAAAAAGAAAAGAAACTCGTTTTTTAACTACATGCCTTACTGTGAGAAGATTGCGATATCTATAGCACGTGTGTTGTTGTTTCAGAAATTCCATTACGGCAAGACAAAATAAAACGTAAAAAATCTAATTTTTAAGATGCCTTCGCAGATAGCAAAACCATTGGTACAGAATTGCATTTCTTAAAAATTCCGTAACTAATGACGTATGACAAAAAGCTTGCTCGTCTGAACCTCACATGTACAAAACCCGGAAAAAACAGCTCCATTGGCTGAAAACCGCTGGACCAGAATAGGTCATATAAAGAACACGAATTTTATTCTGAGAAATAAACGACTAGAGGGTGATGTACCGATCTCTTTCGAATGAGTTAAAAAAAACGGGAGCTGTTTTGGTGCCTGTGTTGATACTCGGAAAACCAGTTCTTCACAAAAAAGAAAACAAACCTCTTTTTCAATGAGGCATGGAAACACCCTAACTCGAACTTCCTTACAAAATACTCTTGCAGCGCTTATAATAAAGAATTTTGATTGAATACTACAGAATTTCTTTCTTATTTTTGCATGTTAGATAATAAGTTTGAGATCCTGTTAAGTAAAGAAATGTTGATAACTTTAGACATCATAATGATATACTGGAAGCTTCTGACTGAAATACTTTCCAATCTTACTTTATACAAAATTTCCCAATACGAAACTATTAATTGACAGAACTGAAGTACATCTGACTACAATACATATATTCATAGAACAAGAAGCTTTCAATGTTAGATTTAGTACACAGACAACGAACTCGAAAGGTTACCTAAATTGAATCTGAAATACTTTTCTGAATCGACTTATACCTTCGTGAGTTCCTGGCCGATTTCTCTGAAAGAAATTAGGTTGGCAATTTTTTATATTTTACAAATTATCCTTGTGCTGTTTTACGTTTTCACATTCCTCGCAGTATCAAAACAGGACATCCAAACTGATCTTTTCAAGTGCTGTGACGATGCATTACCATGCGCGTTAAATGAGCTCTGTAACAACATTACTGGCGCTGAAATTCTAATCACTTCCATAGCCCATTAAAGGACATCTGCAAGCAGTTTTTTGACTACAGCTTAACTTCTTTTATAAAAACAGTTTTTATAGATACGACAAAGAAGTACACATTCTACGTCACCAAAGACGATGTTACGTTACTTAACTTCGTCTATAGTCACCCATCAGTGTTTAGAGAAACCTTGCGCTCATAGTTTTAGCCACTGTTAAGAATTTTATTAAATTAAACTCAGAAATTCTTATTTGATAGTACTTCTGTTATTTCTACTATTTTCAAACTTTCGACGAAACTCATTAATATTTAAAGTATATTAAAAAAGAACTTGCAAATAATTAAAACAGATAAAAAGCACAAGATAAAGAATTATTTGAAAATACACTCTTGCCATTACATAAAGTGCAAAGAGGACGAGCTGATTGATATATTTCATTAAACAATGCCAATATATTCCACGTAGTATAGAGAAAACAGTGATTCATCTTATCTTAGTTAATATTAATTCATGAAAACATTTCAAGACTTAACCATTTAACTTAATCATACGCTTACGAGTTTCAGGCAAGAGCACATTATGTAAAAATACTTATGTGATTGGCCTTATGTAATTTTTATAGTTGTAAGATTTTAGATTTGTATAGGCATTACCTTACTATTATTTTATCTTTATTGGTACCTCTATTTTCTTCGGCTCCTACCAGAATAAAAATTAATAAACATATATAAGAACAAAGCTCTTGAGTTATAAGGTGCTTGGTGCTTGGTCCCTCCTTTCTGCATGCCTTCGTGGTGTAACGTTACCACACTCGTCGTATTCGAGAAATCCAGGTTAGGGTTCCGACGAGGGCATTGCCCATTTTTCATGTCTCCTGCTTCCAAATAACCTAATGTCTCTGCAGTGGCGCCCGAACTAAAAACGGTGGTGGATGATGAATTTTCACCACCAAGATCTGGCGATTGGGTCCCCAGTCAAAAAATAATATATAATTTAAAATTAAATAATTAAGCATATAATTTAAATATATAATTCAGTACATAATTTAAATATATTAAAATTACTTAAGAGAATAACTGAAATGTTAAAAAGGAATTAAACACAGTATTTTGAAGTTAGAAATAGCAAATGACTGTGAGTTTTTCGTAAATTAAGAGGACTTCTGCTTCCTAAATAATAACTATAGACTTTGTCCCAAACTTTTACAGACTCAAGTACTATATTACGTGTTGTAGACACAAACACCCAGCAGATTTTTATTGGCTGGCATTCACGGAAGAAATCTGCCTTCCATTCTCATCTTCACTCTCCAGGACATAATACTCCACACATTCTTGATCGGGTTAAGATCGGAGCTCATTGGTTGCCATTCAAGAACAGTGACATTTTCCAAGACTAAGCAATTTTTTGTAGCATTAGAGGTAAGTATGGGAACATTGTCATGCTGGTACACCTATAATTCTGTCCTCCAGTGTTTTCTGCAAATGACATAAGATGGTCTCTTAGTGTTTCTATGTATTTAGACGAATCTCGAAAGCTGCCACATCGTAATAAATCCACCTCCATTGTTCCTACTGAAACAGCTCCGAGGCTCTTTTCGTAAGTCATGCCAGTAATATGAATACCCGTTAGGACCATCTAGATTCCTTTTTTTTTTTCATTACTGAAAATTACAGAGATCCATTTGTCACCATATGCCATGAGGTTAGGAGCCCATTGCAATTTCATCCGTGAAGATTTGAAAGCGGTAATCATCGAGCCATTTTTACGTGAATCATATAACCAAATTCCTTGATTCGCCTGTGAACAGTTTTTTTGGATATTTTCAATTCACAAACGCTTGCAATTTGGCGAACCGACTTTTTCTATAAAGCCATTCTTTATATCCGCCTGTCGCTGCGACTATCCGTCACTCGGGGTCTTCTTGAATGTGGTTTTGGCTGATATGGCTGACGTCTTACGAGATATTACACAATCATGCTTACAGATCGATTCAGAAGTTTCGAAATTTCTTTAACGGACTTACCGTGGAATTTAAAGTTCAGAATCCTATTAACTTTCCCATTAGAATATTGCGTAGCTTTAGCAAAATTAAATGCATTCAAATGATCTTTTTTATTATTTAAATTCGAGGTTTGAATGAGGACTTTACCATATAAAAGGCTCAAGTTTCTCGTCGTGATTGTTGCTAAACAATTTGCATAAAATTACATTTGTCTGTAAACTTTTGGGACACACACTTTTCCTGTTTATATCTTTTCTAAAACAGATATTCTTGTTAAATACTTACTCGAATGCAAGGCACATGCATTTTAAATAAACATATTTTAACTGGGTAATTTTATACATTTCTATTTTTCTTAAACATGCAATTTTCTTGAGTCTATAAACTTTTGGGACAGAGTGTGCATTAAATAGCACAATATTTAATAACTATCACCATTATCCCTTGCATGCTAAAAGAGGGGATAAACAAAGCTTAACACATCACAGAAAGCCCCACTTATGCTAAATACAGGTTTAAGTTATTTTTTCCCTTCTTTTCGCACGTCTTCGTGGCGTAATTGGAAGTATATTCGACATGTATTCGAGAGGCCCACGGTTCGAATCCCGGCGAGGGCAATGCATATTTTTCACGCTTCCTGCTTCAAAAAAAAACTAATGACTCTACAAGTGGCGCCATAACAAAAAGGTGGTGGACGATACTTTTTCACCACCAGGACGTGGCAGGTCCCGGCGACAGCACTGCATATTTTTCACGTGCCCAGCTTCAAAAAATCCTAATGACTTTACACAATAAATAATAACAACACTTCTCTTCGTAATAAAAAACGTTTTCCTTTGTTTTCTTGATTAACTTTACATGTAGAATGAAACTCTAAATTTTAACATAGACTTCTGGCCATGAAAATTATTACACCATGAAGAATTCAGTTTCCGATAGAAAGTCCTCCACTAAGGCATCCCTCCTCTTAGGTAGTTAACTCTCGTTTGCTTTGCTAGATTCAAATAACCGATCTTTCTAATCTCACTAAGGATTCAAAATATCTGAACATTTGAAGAGAATGGGAATACGCCCCCGCATCGTCAAATATGGTCACAGATTTGAAGGTGGTGGAGATTTTATTTGAAAAAGAATAATGCTTGCTGACCTTATGGAGCTCCATATGGTCCAAAAAGGTTTAATCATTGATGAGTAATATAGAACAAAGGATCATCTTCTTCACGTGCATCCCTTCTGGGCTGCACCATGAGTCCTCTTCATCGACGACAACACTACATCTCATTTTGCCTTCCATAGAGAAGGAGATGGCCTTCCGTGCTGAGAACCCACTTCTAAATAAAGATATTTGGCCTACTTTTGATTCCTTTCTTGGTCAGCATTGACGGAATGGATAACAGAAGAAAAATGAAGATTTTTCGTGCATGCTAAATGACTTTAATACCCCAGTTTTACACACATTTTTGGAGGGTAGGGACTTTCTCAATTTAAATACCAATATTGCTAATAACCTAAAACTTCAGTTTCGGATTTTTGAAATTTTTTCTTCCTAAAAATGTATTTTTGGAATAATGAGTATATCTAGTATATCTGTCTATTTTAATTGTAACTTGCCATTTCGCTGTAACTGTGGATTTTAGTAACTTTGAAATTTATTTTATTATGGCTAAAATATATGAAATAACATACTCAAGTCTGTGTTATAATTTTAAGAATGAATGAAGTTTGTCAAACTTCTGGAAAGAAATTAACTTCTTCAACAGAGAAACTTTATGATTTTTAAGTCATGCATAATCTGTATTTTTAGTTTTATTAAGGTTTCATGAAACTTATCATCATAATACTTTTATAGGATCAATTGTGATTCAATGTATAAAATGTAAAAGATCTCATTTCGTTTAGTATGACGATTGTAAATAAAGATCTAATAGTTGATTTCTTTCATTAACATCTCAAAATATTAAAGTTGCTTGGAAATCATTTCATGAATGATTAGTTTGAAACTTTTATCGAGCACTATATATAACATTTAAAAATCAGCAATTAAAAACGAGGCCATCTGTGGTAATAGTGTCGAATAAAATGTGCAAACAACAACTTAGAAATTCAAGAAGTATAATATATATATATATATATGTATGGGGGTATGTAATAAGTGCATTCTGAAAATTAGAGGTGTTTATCCTAACCTACCGGTTCTTATGACCGTAAATGTATTTAATGTTAATAAAGTAATTTAATTAAATCTCAATAATTCTTTTGTTTTACTTTTCAGACAATCTAACAGAGAAGAACAAGAAATCATCCATTGAGCAGAAACGATTCTACCAGAGAAAACTTTCAGGACTCACAGCAATCAAATTCCTTCCAGTTGGACGACTGTTCAAATTTCTTAAGCCTCCTCTCCAAAGAAGGAATTCTTGCCCGGTACTGAGCATTTCAGAAGCAAAAACTGAATTCACTTTGCCTAATAAACCAAACCCTGGAAAAGAATCAGATATCAGCAGTTCCAAAATAGACACAAAAGATATTAAAAGAGAAAATAACAAAAGTTGCAGGCTCACGAAATGGACATCACATGGTGAACTTCCACGATTGGAAGGAAAGCTTCACAATAGTGCGGAAAAAGTAGGAAATGTAAACAAGGCTACAAGATCATCATTCCAGACTGATGGCAGTAATGAAATTTCTAATACACACTTACCACTTTTAATTCACGATTTATCTCCCCAGTTGCCACAAAATGTTGAATGCAAAACAACAGAGAACAGTTCAATACAAACATCTGAAAATAGCAGCCAAAAACTCCTTTCTGATAAGGAAATAGAAAATAAAAAGACAGAGTCAACGGTCGTGGAAAAAACAGTAATAATTGTTTCTGAAAGTGAAAGTTCAAGTGAAATAAACAATCCTTTCAGTGAAACAAAAAATACGTCAGGCAACGTTAATGTGCTTCAAGGTGTCACAATCTCTATGAATAGTTCAGTTTCAAAATTTAAGACGCAGAAATGCATAGAATGGGAAACTAACCAAGAAAATTTAACCACTAATAAAATCCTCAATTCACAGAAGCAGTGTCAGAATACAAAGCTAAGTAATAGCGTTAAAGTAATAACTACAGAACGGGATATTTCCTTCCCTCAAAATCAAGATAAAGAAGTAACAACAATAGACGATGCGGAACAAAGGCGCGAATCTTTGGCAGCGCTATGCACAAACCATTTAAATACAACTGATGATGAAATAAACGTTGACAGTGAAAGAAAGACTTCCATAAAATTACAAGTTTGTAATCCAGAAACAAATTATTCAAATTCGCCAATTGATCACGTATCACAAAGCAAAAGAGATGAAAACAACGCATTGAAAGACGTGGATATCAGTAATAATAACATTGATGAATACACTGGGAGAAACAAAATACATAATTCTCCTGATATTTTGCAAATTAATACGCGTTACCCAGGAACAAATGCTCAGAATAAGCTAGTTAATGAATCTCGTATAGTTTCAGAGAAAATTAAAGCAAGCACTATAATTCTGAACGGTAAATGTTCAATTGAAAATAGGTATCTAGATTTAGAATTAGGAACAGCTTTAAATCATCGCAAATCTTATACCCAAGATCAAGATGTTAATCTGAGAAACTCTAGCATAACAACAAATTTCATTAATAGCAAAGAAACTGCAGAAATATCTGAGAAAAACTTGAGCAATGTACATTCCTTTCCTAACACAGCAGTAAATTTTATCTCACATACAAACACAACTGTTGATGAAGCTACAAAATTTCAAGAAAGAGTAAATAAATTACAAAATGATTTCTTTGTAAATAGATATGAGACAATAAATGATATAATTACAAACTGCAATGATGATAATGTTCACAAGAGTTTGAATCAAAGAGACAACTCAAAAAGAAAACCAGCAGTTTGCAGTACAGTGAAGGTTTTAGCACAGGAAGAATATGATTCAGTGAAACTTAAAGAGCTTCGAATTCATAAGCCTCAGTTAATAGGTATTGTTTGTAACCAAACGTCGAACAAAACCGCAGTTCAGTCAAATCAACAAAACAGAGGCCA
The DNA here is from genome assembly GCA_000611955.2 of Stegodyphus mimosarum. Classification (NCBI taxonomy): domain Eukaryota; kingdom Metazoa; phylum Arthropoda; class Arachnida; order Araneae; family Eresidae; genus Stegodyphus; species Stegodyphus mimosarum. Next base: position 409,176 of record KK122182.1, read on the forward strand.
AACCTCAGAAATAAGGATAAGTGTTCTAAATGATGTACGTGTTCAGAGTGACATTCTAGATTTTGGAGAATGTTCGGCAAATACTTCTACTACCGGTTTACAAGAAAATGACATAAATGAGTGTTACAATGTAAAATTAGATGCTCCAGAAGAAGTGATAGTAGCTGGTTTCCATGATTTTTGCCACACGATGCTTTCTCTAGAAGAAAGCATCGAAATGCAAGATACACGAACTTTATTAAAAAATAGCAAAAAATTAGAAACAAGCATTGAAGTAAATACAACAAAAACAAGGAAAGAAGTGATGGGTTCTGCTCATAGTATCAAACAACAATCAGAAATCACAAATTTAACAAGATCCGTTACGGAATTGCATGTTTCTGCACATAACTACAGCACATCTCAGTATTCCTCAGAAATTACCGAAAATGCTTCTAACAAGTTTGAAGAAGATAATCAGAATAATAAACTACTAGACAAAATGAATATCAAAGATCCCGATGTAATTGATGCAATAACAGTATTAGATAAATCATTGATGGAAGCATCGGAACAAACTCCAATTTTATTTAGAGAATCGGAAATGAACACAAACGCTACGAATATTAAGCAAGAAGCAAGTGACACAAAGAATACTTCAAAAATTATCAGAGAAGACAAAATACAGTGTGATAATCTAATAGAAGAGCTTATGTTAGAAGACAGTAAGAGAGTTTCAAGAGATCCTACAAGCCATCCTTCATCTCCAGCAGGAAGAATAGCTGTCACAATATCTAACATGAGTTCCCAAAGGTTCTTTGATTACGAACTGGATCAAAAAATAAAACTAGGTAAAAAAGAACTAACTTATCAGCAAAATGTTGAAAGCCACAATTCAAGAAACGATGACATAAATGAAGCAAATTATAGTTGTCTGAAAGTAAATAAGTTAACTAAGGAAGAAATGAAAAATTTCAGTAGGACCTCCACAAATACAAATGAACTTTCAAATTTCGATGCACCAGATAATGAAATAAAGAGAGTCAGTGAAATGTGCTCTGTCAAAGATGATTCTTTATCACTCCCTGCATCAATTACATCAGGTACGTTTTTTTAGCAATCTAGCTTGGATTGCAACTTAGTTTCCTTTTTAGAATAATATTTATGATTTACATTTCTTCGATATTTTCAGAAGACACGAATGCCGGCTTCACATTGCAAGTAACAGAAGAAAATAATCCTGCGCATTGCATACAGGACGTCGTTGCTTGCAACCGAACAAGTCCTTGCTCTGTAGATTCTGGAACAAGTTCGCATAATCAAGGATATTTTGTTGTGGTTGCAATAGATTTTGGAACTACTTACTCTGGCTATGCTTTCAGCTTTACCCGAGATCCAGACAATATTCATATGATGAAGAAGTGGGATGGTAAGTTATACAAATATGCTCAAATCTTATAGCGGAAAGCATCCCAAGATTTTATTATTATGATATCCAATTTGGGTTCTTATCGCTATTTTACAGCTACAGGCTTTTTTTCCTTAAATTTTGATCCTATGCATGTCCTTTTATTGTAGACGTTCTAAAAATAAGGTAGACAATTTTATGAAACAGCCTGTAACATATCTGTTAGAAAAAACTCATTTCATATGAAATCTAATTTCTCACGAACTAACGAAGAGCAAAAATTCCAATTAAAAAAATATACATAGTAAAATATTCATTCTTTAGTGAGTTTAACGCAAAACAATTCCATACTTGTGAGTGCAAAATTTGTAGAGTTATATATAAGTAATATTTTGATGGAACAGGCTACAAATTTACTAACTAAACTTGTTTTACCCCATGCGCAAGCCAAAACGGACTTCTCTTTTGAAGTTATTCCCAAATTTGATAGATATTTTAAGAAAAATTTTAGGTAATTCTGAACTTCAGTAAAAATACGCACTAAATAGTTATAGACCAGTAAATTCATTTTAGAAGAGCAGCCCAAAATTCAGACAGAATGATACTGAGAGTTAGAAATTTAATTTACATAGTGAATATTTTAGTATGCGACATGTTTGCTAATTTGAGACTATATAAAAGAGGTTAGATTTTATAATTACAAATCCCCCCACGTGTTGAAAGTTTTTCCATGATTTTTTTTACTTTATTTTGAGAAACTTTGTAGTTAGAATTATATATTTAGGATCAGTATCATTGATTAAAGAAATAAAACCTGTAACCAACTTTTATCGAAAACCTTGTCTATAGTATTTCGCGGATTTCGACAAATTAACTTGAATACCTTGCGCCAATGAAAAGTTCAATTAGATAGTTTTTAAATAAGCCTTCTTCTAAAAACGAAGCTTCTAATAGCAATATGCATTAAAGCTACTAATAGCAATTACTTATACGCCGAAAATTTAATAAATCATACTCAACTTATATTCCCTTTGCAGTAATTTTCGTTTAATCAGATTAATTAGGCATAAATTGCAGCTTTATCACTTTAACATTATAGTGAAAGTTTTTATAAATATATCAAATATTATACTGTAAATCTAAACTTTATTTTCATTCAGGGGGAGATCCTGGAGTTTTTAATCAAAAAACCCCCACAACTTTGCTCCTGTCACCAGAAGGGACATTTCACTCTTATGGTTATTCAGCACGTGACTATTATCATGATTTAGATGAGGAAGAAGCTAAAGGATGGTTATATTTTGAAAAATTCAAAATGACTTTGCATAACAATGAGGTACTTTGATATTTACATATTTTTGTCTTAATATATTATACATTTATTACTTATAGTTTACACTCTTCTCTTTGCATTTTATAAAATACAGTGGTAAAAATAAATGTTCAAACGGCTTGAATAATTCTGTACTACACAACTCTGCTATACCACAATCCTGAAATTATGTATGGAGGAGAATAGGAATTTATTTTTAAATATGTTAGCATTTAATCTGCATAACATAAATCTACAACATTACGATCTTAAGACATAAGTGAGAATCCTCTAAGAACAAGAATCTGTCTATTTTAATTACGCTGTGTGATTCTTTGGACTTTTATTGTGAACATAAGCAAAAATATATGCATCCATAATAAACGTTCCAATTTATGTAAAAGGCAAACTGTGTAATTTTTTAAATATTACAGTTTTGAGGCAAATGCTTTCAAGCTCTTTAAATAAAATAGATATATATTTTATTCAATAAATTCAATTTTTTTCACACAGCACTGAATAAAGTGAATATTTCTCTACAAGTATCTTTTGCTAAAATTAAACGAAAATACGTTAAATGGTACTAACTGTTTATTTCTTATTTGCCCTTAAAGCATTTAAGTCTCGCCACCAAAATCACTGCTGCAAATGGGAAAAGCATACCTGCAGTTACAGTATTTTCTCATGCTCTTCGATATTTTAAGGATCATGCTTTACAAGAGCTCAGTGAACAGTCTGCAACTCGAATTCTCAACGAAGATGTGAGATGGGTTGTAACTGTTCCCGCAATTTGGAAACAACCTGCAAAACAGTTCATGAGAGCAGCTGCTTATGAAGTAAGTTTGAATATTAAACTTATTGCAAATGAATGCCATTTATAGTTTTGTAACGGTAGAGAATAGTACGGATAATATTTAAACGGTTAAAATTTTTAAAAACTGTATTTTCTCTTTTGCATTTCTCTGTGGAAGTAGGATCATATAATTTTTATTATGAAATGAATGACAAAGTTTTCTATAAATAGGCAGGTATTGCAAGTCCGGATTTTCCTGATCAGTTACTCATTGCTTTAGAGCCAGAAGCAGCTTCCATTTATTGCAGAAGAATGAAACTACATCAACTGGTTCCGGAAGAAACGCATTTTCAAAGATCATCATTACATTGGCAGAAAGACAGAGATACAGAATCAGAAGCTGGCTCTACAATCAGTGACAAAGGTATAATTTTAGCTAAACATTCTTTATAAAGACATTCGATTTCTTCAAAATATGATATACTTCATGTTATTTCAGAAATTAACATTTTTTCTGTAACAAACTTTCAAAATTATTTTAATAAGAAAAATAGAAGTTATATAAACAAATGCATACCGATTATTTCCCAATCATTACGTTTTTTCATGAAATCTAATTTAGGCTAAACCGTGCATTAACTTCTCTTATAAACTTTTCAATTAGTTTTAAAAACTCAAAGCAACTAATAAATAGGGGGATTATAGTTTAATTTATAGGGTTGCACTTGATCTGGTAATGCTCAGTTTATTCCTATAACCCTAAAAGACGTGCCGCCCAGACGGTACAGTGGTTACAGGAGCTGACTGCGATACCGAAGGGCTCAGGTTCGAACCCTGGAGATGGCATGGATGTAAATTGTCTGTCCCCTCATAGGAGGTAACGGTGGCCGCTTATTAGGTGCCTGTCAGGCGCTGAACAAGTAGCCAAGGACTACATAATTAAATACTACTCGAATCAGGCTCACTAACTCTCCCGGAGCGTCAGAATTAAAAATATCGGCAGCGAGAGAGCGCAAAGCCGAATAATTACAACTATTACAGCTGGCAGGAAACTAACCACGTAGCTCGAACGCGATGCCAGAAACACTCTCTATCTCATATCCAAACGCCTCAGTTTAAATACTCACTACTAATTTGCATTCGGGTGAGGACTACGGAAAAGAGAAGCTATAGTAAAGATTGAAATTATAAATAACTTGTTAATTAACATAAGATTCCCTACAAACTCACATGACGATAACTTCTCGTTATTTGAAACTCGATCACACTGAAGCTACTTAGTAATGTGTGAATAAAGCAGAAATACGGATGCCGCGACTTAACAGAAACAATCTTGAATTTGAATTATTGTTCCTAATGTGCAAGTAGGTCATTAATTTGAATCTCAATGATTTACTTCCATTTCATTCAAGCCTCTGTTAGGCATTTTACTGTTACATTAAAAGACCCTTTTAATAGCTTCACGTGATGACAGGTACATTGTGCGCATGGCAGAGACGGATCGCTCAGTCACATCACGAACCATAGCACAGCACATTCAGTCTATAACGCATCATCCAGTGTCTGCGCGTACCATTCGACGCCGTTTACAGCAGAGTGGTCTGTCCACAAGACGTCCACTGCTTCGTCTACCCTTGACGCAGAATCACAGACGTCTCCGCCGCCAATGGTGCGATGAAAGAAGGATGTGGACTGCAGAAAGGAATGAAATTGTCTTTACTGACGAGTCACGCTTCTGTCTGCAACACCACGATGGTCGGATTCGAGTCTGGAAACATCGTGGAGAGAGGATGCTGAACAGCTGCGTTATGCACCGCCACACTGGTCCTGCACCAGGTATTATGGTATAGGACAGTATTGGATATCTTTCTCGCACTCCTCTAGTACGCATTGCCGGTATTTAAAGAGCCAACGCTACATCTCCGAGGTGTTGGAGCCAGTTGTCCTTCCTTACCTTCAGGGCTTGCCCACAGCCATATTCCAACAGGATAATGCGCGACCATACGTGGCACGCATTGTCTAAGGGTTCTTCGTCAATCGCCAGATTGAATTGCTTCCCTGGCCGGCTCGCTCTCCGGATCTTTCGCCGATAGAAAACATGTGGTCCATGATTGCTGAAGGAATGAACCAGATTTCATCCCAAGCTGCCACACCAGATCAACTTTGGTAACGTGTGGAAGCTGCTTGGTCTGCTGTACCCCAAGAACACATACAAAGTCTCTTTGAATCAATGCCGAGGCGTGTGGCAGCGGTGATCTCGAACAATGGCGGCTACTCTGGCTACTGATTCTGGAAGAAATTAAACTTCACAGAAGTCTATAAATTTAATGATTTGATACTTGGTCAACATGTTATCTATTAAATAAATTTTGTTGTGATGTCTCTTGTCTTTCTTGATGTTGCAATTTGGGTGGCCAGCAGTGTACATATTACTAACATAAGAGAATCAAAAATGAAAAGGTTTATTATAAATTTGTGCATAATGTATGGTAAAAATAAAGCAAATTAGCATCTTTATACACCGCAGGGCCACTTTATTCTGACCAATTACCTAATGAGATGCAGGATGACCTTCAGGTACAAAATAGCAGCCTCTGAGAGATCCGATGTGGTGGTGACAGATATTCTGGAATATCTGTTCTGAACAGCAGGTCCTCCAGGTTCCGCACATTTATGGACAATACTGATACGGCGCGAATCTGAATCTCGAATTCCACTCAAAGTGTAGTTTGGGTTCATGCCCAGAGAATCTAGAGGATATGGCAATAAATGAAATTCATCATCATATTCCCGGAATCGCTGCTTGATAATCCTAGTAGTGTGTTATGGTGTAGTGACTTCCTGACAACGACAATCAAAAGCAAGGTAAATAAGATGAAAGTGATTTGCTAAAATCTTCTTATAAGTGAGGAATATGTCCTGCTGGTGTCAAGGAGCATAAAGTCTCCCATGAAAACATCACTCAAAGCATCACACCTCCTCCGCTGGCCACCATCTGGCCAACTGGTCACCATCTGACCATTTTCGTAATCGCTCGGTCGTCTTTGTTAAATAGGCAACTTCTTTTCACCATCCATAGTCTAAGATCATTAACCTTGCGCCAATTTTTTGCACTATTATCGGTAAAGTGCAATTCGCACTAGGATAAGACTGAGTTAATGGCTATGCAGCGTTAACATTTATTAGTATTATTATTCATTTAGGATAGCAATGCATACGACGGCTATTTGTCTAACAGAAAGGATGCCTTCGTGGATATTCTAAGGGTAACTGGTTCGCATTTCCATACGCAATGATATTAAATAAAAGAATTCGATGAACTGGGTGCCGTTAAGTACTGCTGATGTAATTGCAAGCGATCTGTCAAACTGCACCCCTGCAGTGGCTATGAAAAGTGTGCTACATTCTTCTTCACCATCAAGCAGTTGCTGCCGACACACGACTGGATGAAGGTCCATCGTTCCCTCATCTTTGCATGCTTTTGATACATGCTCACATTGGCAGCAGTGCGAAATCATGTTTGATTACAAGTGCCTAGTTAAAAACACTACATAGACCTCCACGTTTGACTGGAGGTGGGCTGTAATCAGTCAAAAAGCCTCCCAAAGAGGGTAATATTCACTTGCCACGAAGCCCATGGAAGCCCACTCCACGGACGGCGGACATTTAAGTTTTTAAACTCTTTCTTGTCACCCATCGCTACACCGGCATCCCAGGGTCATAACTTCCGGGGACACCTAGGACCACGATGGATGAGGTGACTAGTTAATGAACCACAATCTGGACGTCGCGCTACCCACTCGTATGGCTTGCGCTATTACGTATAGGTTGCTCCTTTGGCAGTAGGAGCGGGTTCGTGTCTTTTATGCCCCCCCCTGATCTACGAATGTTAGAATACAATTCTAAGCCAGTATGTGCATCAACAGAAGCGAAGCAATGCCTTTCAGGGGGTAAAGTAGCTCTCAAGTAGCATCTTTAGAAGTAATAGTAATTTGAGGTGTTGTGGCATCATATTTCGCGTTTTGCCAAACTCTGAATGTTAGCAGTTTTATATTTTTTTACGCATTCATTCTAGCACAACTACATTATTAACAGGAAGGTGATTCTGAAAGCATTTATATACTTCTGTGCGACATTTACGCGAATGTCGTATGAATTCTCGCTGTACGAATGCACCTTGTCTGTAGACAAGAGGTCATCATAATATGATGATACAGTAGAAGGCCAGAAATCCGCAACACTTGGGACCAGAGGTTGTGCGGATTTTAGGATTTTGCGAATTTCAGGACAGAAAAGCCAAATCATAATATTCAGACTAAAAGTGCAAAATAAATAAGGCATATTAGATACATTTACTTAAATTATTAAGTACAATAATATACTATACATTATTACATTATTTTATTACATGCATTAAACTATTATTATTATTATTATTATTTATCATAAGCATTAAATTCTCTATTGTATATGTCCTTAATAGTATATATATATATATATAATATAATAATATAATATATATATATATATATACTAATATAAATGAATAATATAATATATATATATTATTCATTTATATTAGTGACTACAGGAATATTTTAAAGCATTAAGGACATATACAATAGAGACGTGTAAAAATAAGAGATACTAATAAAGCATAGAATATTTCTTTTTTTTTTTTACTTGTTCAAACATTTTTGTGACAAAGGTTTGTTTTAAAACTTTAGGTACTCCAGAGTAATTTTTTTTTCTTTTGTAAATTCTACAGGGTCATAATCTCTTGCTCTGTGACACAGCTCTGTTTTTCTAAATATTTTAAGTATTTTTCACCATGTTCCAAACCCTCATTAAAAGATATTTTCTCCCTCCTATCAAATTCATTATCTGTGTCGATGTCGGAATCGTTCTCTTGCTGTGGCGAGTTCAAAACAGAGCCAATGATTTCAAGATCGGTTATCTGATATGCCAGTGTTAGCTCATCTGAACACATCATCCATACTGAAAACCTTTTCTGGGCTAAGATCTTTTTTCTGCCACTAACACAGAATCATTATTATTCGGTAATTAGGACGCCATTATTGGATAAATATTCTTCCTTCGGTATTTCAATCTCCACTCTGCGGTTTCTGAAACCTATAAATTCAATGTTTATATTTTGAGAGGCAGTGCGGATTTCAGGTCGGCGGAGTTTTGGTATTTGACTGTACTTTAATTTCGGCATTCATAATTTGCCATAATTTCGCAAATATTTCGACATTTACAGGCTACGTATTAGTCCCAATATTTCAAACCGGCGTAAATATATAGAAGGGAAAAATACAATTATTGAAAATAATCTGCGTTAAGTAAAGTCGTAGAATTCAAACTCGCGTTCATTGAAGAATCTGTCATATTTTCAAACCTGAACTACGCTGATG
>KK122182.1:418110-473570 GCA_000611955.2 Stegodyphus mimosarum
GAAAAAGTATGCAATAAAGGCAAAACATAGAATAAAACAAAAACTATTCAATGGATATGCGTGAAATTGATACAAGAGTTAGCAAACAATAAAGCAAAGACATACAAAAAATACACGTATTGCGACCATCACATCGCGAAAGACCAAATGGGTCGGAAAAATGTGCAATAGAAACATCACGCTAATAATGGAAATGATACCCTCTAGCCGAAATGCACCCTTGCAACGGCGAGGTAAGCTGTTAATAGTGTCCTTGATCGTCGCTTGTAGTGGCAGTAGCGCCCATTCCTGTAGTAATGAATGCCGGAGCTCGTGAAGGTGCCTAACGGCACACTGAGATCTGCAGTCCATGATCCTAACATGTCTAACACATTCTCTATGGGATTCAGATCCGGTGATCTAGCAAGCCACGGCATATGTAGAATGGTTTCACTCCACTCTCCAGATAATTTCGCACCACTCGAGCTCTCTGCAGGTGGGCGTTATCATCCATAAATATCGCGTCGGTACTTATTCCAGCAACAAAAAGACGCACAAGAGGAAGTAGAATTTCATCTCGATAACGGACGGCTGTGACGGAACCACCAGGATACACTTAGAGGTCGATGCGGCCTTTCGTTGCTATCCCAGCCCATACAAATAAGCCTCTGTAATAGTCTCTTTTGACGATGTTTGGCACCCGATAGCGTGTCCCTGGTTCTCGCCATATCATTGACCTTCGGGAATCGTTCTGAATATTAAATCAAGACTCATCCGTTAAAAGTGTGTGGCCCAACTGCTCTGGTATCCAACTGCGAGATTCACGGGCCTAATTCAACCGCGCTCTGACATACGATGGAGACAAAGGAACACAAACCACAGGTCGTCAAGCGTGCAGTCCACCTTTATGCAGTCAATGCAGCACAGTTTGACGAAATATGGGCCGTTTTGCAGCAGCAAAGCGATACTACGCCAACTGTCGTGCTGTTAGTGATCTACAGCGTCTTGCCCATAGCAACAGGAAGTATTCATCTGCTGTTGCGGTAATCCTCCAGCATCCAGACTCACGTCTTCTATATGGTTTTGATTCCTTTGGTAACGATTTCACAGCCTGCTGATGACACTATGATGCACATTCAGCTCCCTGTAAACAGCGGATTGACTTGCACCAACTTGAAACCAAAGCCCTCCAAAGCATTTCGTCGTGCAGATTGTGTCTTCGGTTCATGCTTTCCGCTTTGGCTACCTCGTATTAAACGGAACTATCGCTGTTTGCGAACTGACGCATAGGTCCGTCATGCCTCTTTTTAAGACGATGTGGCATGACTGCGGGATTGCGTTTGATGCTAATTTTAGTTGCTTATTTGCATTCGGCGATACAACCTCTACCTCATATGTAAATTGTATGTTTTAATTCCCTTTTTACATTTATACCTTTTCTTTCTGCGTTTGCTGCTTATTTTTTTAGCATGAGCATATTTATGCAGCAAAGTAAAAGGTAATTTGCTACTTTTCAGACATTCAATATAAAAAGTTTTTAAAACTTTACACTGGTAGTAGAAAGGTAAATTTTCTTTACTTTATTTCTGGTTATTATTTATTTTTACCCTGAATTTTTTTCTGATGAACATTTCCGAATTGTATTTAAGATCTTTTCCAGTTAGTTGATTTCATGAAGTAAGCTTACAAAAGAAAATTATTTATAGCTTAGTAATTTAAACATTATAAATACATCAAAATAAGAAAAATTAACCAGTAAAGAAGAATAATTGTTTCATGCCCAAATGTCCATAATAAGTTATAATTATGGACATAAGAAGAAATAAAAATTAATTTTACTGCAGTACTTTTTATCTGTTCTTTCAGTACATGATACATTGGTTTAAAGAAAAAAATTTCCAAGCCTGAAATGATCTGTTTAAAACTTTACAAATGTTCAAAAACACTTGAAAAAGAGTTTTATTCAGACAATAGTGAAACTGTAGATATATTCATAGATAAAAATATTTTACAAATATTTCAAATTGGTTGCATTTTACTTCTAACCCATGCATACTTATTGTGCTGTGTTCTCAAATATTGATAAAATTTCTATTTTACTGCGAACAGCGCAATGTATACCTCGCAATGTCATGCGATGTATACCTTGCTTACATTCATGCAATGTATACCTTCCAGGTGCAATAAAAACTGTAACTGAATTTTAAACTTTTCTGAAACTCATTATGCTGAACAATTTTACTTTATTTTATTTATTTATTTGATGGATTTATTTATTTTTAGATTTAAACTTTCCCAGCTTGAACATGCAAGGAAATGAAAAGACCTTTACAGTAGGCAAGTAAATTTTACATTCTTACTAAAGTAAATTTTATTCTCGTTTACACATACACAAAAGTGGTAATTAAAGTGAGATATTAACATAATTTTCAAAAGATTTCTTGCTGTAGACATGCAGCCAATATTTAATCGAAAATTTATTTAAAAAAATATTTGCTTCTTTAAATATAATGTAATACTCCCTCCGTCCCAAATTAGTTGCTACATTTAGGTAGCAAATTTTGTTCCAAATTAGTTGCTACATTTCAACTAGGTGGAGTCATAAATAACTTTCGATGCATTTTAGTAGATTGACACGAGTAAAATTATATACCAATTGAAATTGTTTTATTTGAGACTAAAATTATCATAACTTGGCATTTTCATTCCGTTTTTACTTTCCACAAATATAGTACTTATTTTGTAACAATTTTTTCGAACCAAATCTGCAGGGTCACACGCTCTTAAGCCACGCCACGCCCCATTTTGAAAGGACTCTACCTCCAGTTTATACTAATGGTTATAGTCCAGTTACTCCTAATGGGTGGGATGCCTTCGTGGAGGAATTTCTGAGGGAAACTGTTTCATATACACGAGAAAGATCATTGATCAAAGATCGTTGCTGGTGAAAGAATCCTTACAAAATGAGGCGTGGTTTAAGGGGGGTGCGATCCATGGATGTTTGAAACTAATTCCTCACTGATTTAAGGAGGGAATGCTTAATAAGTAAATGTTATTCTTTGATAACATAGCACCTCTGAAATTTCTGAAAAATGTTCAAACGAAATCTTAAAATCATCAGTATCAATAAGCAGTAAAAAAGTCTTCAAATGTAGCAACTAATTTGGGACCGAGGGAGTATAAAATTTACGAATACCAAAAATGAAATACAACGCAACACTGGAAGGAAATGAATTATAATTTGGCATAAAAAATAATAGCGATAAACGTGCATAATGGACTGCAAATGAAACGAAGGAGTCTAAATACGGTCAGAATGCAGACAGCGTACAAGGAAACACTCCACAGAGTCTATACTGTTGACGGAGGTTAATAGCAACTACATGCTGCCTTATGAAAGATGCTCGATTGGATCAAAATCCGAGGAAACTACTGGCCATTCTACAGCTACAACAACTTTTACGCCGTCTTCGGATTATGCCAACCCCAAACCTTAACTCCAAATATCTTTGTGCAGTTAGTAAGATATGCTCGGTACTCGTCGTGTGTAAATACGTCGAAAACTGTTCTGCAAGATGAAGAAGATTCATGGTTCAAAATGAAAATCAACTATTGTTCCGGTGCACAGTGAACATGTTCACAAAACCACAGCAATAACCTCGCTTATATATAATCAATAACAGAATGCATATTATATGCAGAGACCATCTTGACAATATCCAGCGAGATGCTACATGTTTTGTAATTTTTTTTAAGTTCTTTAGTTGTGCTCTATACTGAAAAGATGTCATGCTTTTGCTGCGTCAAGAGATTTAAGTTCTGTGCCAATACTGCTGCTCGATCCCACACTTTACACCAGTCAAAATGCTGTTCTGACATCAACACGCATTCACCTAGACAGCATAGTCTTTTTTTCCCAAGGTATTTTCCAAGCCAAGTCTAAATCTCGAGATATTGTTGAGCTACTTTCTGATAATGCTCAAAAAACAATCTGTAACTTTTTGACAACAGTGCTGTCATAATAATATACTTGAATTACACAATCTGAACAGTTTACTTGTTTTCTCGGCAATAACTGGAAAAACATACGTTGTAAACATTTGCTCCGCTCACAAAAGAGGATATTTAATCTTAAATATTAAGTTGATTTAAAGAAAAATACAGTCGCTACCACACATTCAGAAAAAAATTATATTGTTTAAAATTAATTGCTGAATTCTCGTATAGATAACCCAGAGAGAAATTAACAAACATTTTTAGAAGACAAATTTTCTGAAAAGATTTTCCGCATTTTGTACACAACTTTACTTCCCATGACTTGATTCTTTAACCAAAAACACTTATTCAGCGTTTCAAGAAAGGTAGCTACCCTTTACTTATTACTTACTTATAAAGAGTGGCTATAAAAAATCTTCCCCGACATAGGAATCCCTAGCAGTCTATCCACTTAACCAATCGAACTGAAATTTCAGATAATGTGATCCAAAAGTATGCGCTCGAGATTGTGATGACAGACAGACAGAGTAGGTAGATATATTGTTTTGCACTTACTAAGTCTTCCTGCCCGCAGGGTGAAAAATCAAGATTAGGTGTGAAGAAAAGGCAAACAGAAAAAAGGGAGTTTGGTGTGAGACTTAAAAGAAATTCACAGCAAATGATGCGAACATCTATTTATAAAGCCTCACCGTTACAGTTGCGGTGAAAAAAATTTCGAAATTTTCGAATGGCAACACCTACATTTTTCTACATTTCCCCATTTTTCCCGATCAGTGCTTTGGAAAACAATAAATGGCGTTGGAACGACATGTCGTTCCAAACATTTACGTAGAAGACTAAAACTGCCAAAACATTTACGTAGAAGAGCCGCCTTTTCCTTATAATCCTAAAATAGAAATGACTGAAGCATTTATTTCATTTCATTTATTTAAATTTGCGAAACATTTTTTAATATGTTTAAATATGTTTGTCGTTCAGTTTAAAAAAAAATATTAGCTTCAGTTCATGAGGCTACATTGAGAATTTTTTCTCTTTCTCCGTCCGACGTCATTTCCCTTAACCCTTCAAATATCATAAATCAGAGTGTTTAGTTTAAATTTTCTAGCCTCTAGCGTATATTCTTTTAATTTCAAAAGCTTGGCTGTACACTGGTAAAATAAGATACAAATCACATTTTCTGAACCACCAAATGAAGACGCAGTTTAGAATTAAAAGTCTAATAGAGTGTCTCTCTTGATTTATGGACTTTGGCAATCAACTGGACTGCAATGCTATCTGCAGATTGCAAAAATGAAAACATTTATTAAAAAAAAAAAAGAGACAGAAAGAGCAGTTTGCATTTAAGTAAATATACATAAAGTAACTTAAATAAAGCCTAAAGAATTTGATTGTAATTCTTCAAAGGGTATGCAAAGTTTGGCAATGCAAAATTTGGCAAGTTTGTGCATGTACTTTCCTTAACCAAGACTATTGAAATGAATTCATATAGCGCGATAATTCCTGAGAGAAAGTTCGGTAACTAAAAACATTTTTTCGTTTTTGTTTGTTTAATGTACTTGAACTTAGTAGTCAGCACTATCAACTGCAACCACTTCACCCTCCCACGTAATTTTAAGTCGATGCAAGTTCAGATTGCAATTTTGTGCAAAAACTAAGTAAACATTTTCGATAAACATGGAAATTAGTGGAAGCAACACTCAATACTCAAGAAAAATGCTTCTGCTCTTTTAAAGGTACATAATATTAAAAAAAAATAACTGCTAAATTGATATATGTATAAAACTGAAAATATGCAAATCTCACTATATTTGGTGATGCGCCTTTGTTTTAGAGATTTTACGAAATTTTAAAAATTGAGTCAAATATTGAGAGAAGGTTCGCCTTTGGTGATTAAAAAAACCCATAGTTAACTTTTTAATTATTACTACGCATGGAAAATTAGAAGCTAATTAATGTAGTGTAGTGTATTTTAGATGAGGCATATTTTTTAGAGAAACACTGAGAGTTCCAGTTTGAGAGACCGTCTTTTGAGAATGTTCTATGAAGAATTACTCAAAGTTCAACATTTTAATGCAATAAAACAATTCTTTTAATATCATATTTTATAAAATTTTAATACTAGGTTTCGTTTTTGCTTAATGGAATCACAGCCATCTTTAGCGCAGCGTATATTTAACTAAATGATCATGTGTTCACAAACTTAAACTGGAAGTAAAAGATTTGGTAGAACTTCATTGATTCAACCTGTAGCAATACAACACAGATAATTTTAGCAAATCATGGAAAATGTTTGCTTTCGTTACATCACATGAACCTGAATACTGCCTGTTCTTCACCAAGTAAAACAGCCAAAAATATTCAAACATTTAGTCACCCTCTCATAAGAAAAATATTAATGCACTTTATACAAAAAATTAAACACTTTAACCGCAGTTTATCGAATATTAAACAATTCAGGATTATCTGATTAAGTATATTATTGATTAAGTATTTATCTGATTATGTACCTTGTTTCAGGAACCCGTTACATGGTGGTCGACTGTGGAGGTGGCACTGTAGATATCACAGTTCACGAATTACTAGATAAGCAAGGAACTCTGAAGGAACTACAGAAAGCATCAGGTGGACCGTATGGTTCAATTGGAGTAGATATGGAATTTGAAAAGCTACTCTGTGACATCTTTGGAGAAAATTTTATGCAACAATTTAGATCTAAGAGGCCAATTGGTTATGTTGACCTAATGATCGCATTTGAAGCCAGGAAAAGAAATGCTAATCCATACAAAACTAACTCGCTCAATATTTCACTGCCATACTCTTTCATAGAATACTACAAGCAATACAAAGGTTCTTCGGTAAGTATATTTTTTAAAGGACTCAATAAAAAAAATCCACTTAATGAAATTCTACTTCGAAATGCAGTGAAACCTTAAAAAAATGCAGTATTCGAATTTTAATCCAAAGGGGCGTTGTCCCTGAACGACTACTGTTTTCGTTTTGTGATTTTGCGTCGAATCACTCTGAATGTCCATTTCACTTTTCAAATTGCTGCCACCAAATATTACCGTACTATATTATATTTGAAGAAATTAAATAATGCAGAATCTGCATAAATGTATGTATGTTTATCGCATTGTGATAAAACTACGGTACCTAGAGTCATCAAATTTTGAATGACGTAATACTATTGCGAATATGGGCATCTGGAAGCCCAAATTTGAAATTTGTTTTATTATCGATTTCATATTTTGCAAAACTTTAACGAATTTTTGATTAACAAACTCAAGGATTTCAAAGCGAGCAATGACAACGCTGTACAGAAAAAACACTTTTATCTCCAGCGCGAGAGACTGTATCGGAAATTCGAAAGATATGCTCAGTTTAAAATTATTTTGCGATATTGCTCTTTTTATGGTTTAAGTGCGAAGAGCACGACATTTAATAAATAAAGGTAACACACAAAATGTTGAAAAAACTCCCCTCTGGACGTAATTTACAATCAGAGTTTCTTATTTTCTTTTATTAATATTACATAGTTTTTTTGTTGTTGTCGTTGTTTGTTTTTGCTTTAAACGTACTCAAATTTACTTACAGCGTTTAAAGACACTTAGTATATTATTGCAAAGAGCAAAAGGGATGAATTCAAAATGCAGTTTGCATTAAACACTATGGGCAATGTTTAGCATAAGCTACCAAGAGCTATAAACTACCATCATTTACGCTATACGTATTAAAATTTGTTCTGCAAAACTTTGGTCGGACTTAGAGTCCTACTTTTGGGCTGAACAGATTCGTGGTCCTATTTCAAGCCAAACGTGATTATCACGGGTCGGACGTGTATCAGTTTTCGGCCAAACGTGAATATTGTGGTTTGGACTCCTAATTTAGGTAAAGGACATTATATTAGGCATTAAATATTTTTATGGTGGAGATAGAGGCTAACACCTAAACAAATTTGGCAGTAGGAGAGCTAAAGAAATAAAAGAGTTAATAAAATAAATAGTTTGCACCATTATGCTACGCGAATCTGTCCCAGTTTCTACAGCCTACGTTACAAAATACTCTTAAGCATCCCAAACTGTGAACGTACTTCCTTTGTGATGGTTAAACTGTCGTAACGACATAACCTTTTTGACCTTATTTTCTCTTTTATATATATATATATATATATATATATATATATATAAATCATGTGATAATTATTTACTAATTTCGTAATTATTACACTCCTGCTGACAACTTCTCATTTGTAAACCTTCAAAATGTTTACTTTTTTATTAAAGTGGAGTTAATAAAGCATTATTTTTTATGTGTTGTTTGTTACATATTGTATATATTCGTACAAGATAGAGAATATGTAAGATGAAAATTCCGATTTGTACCATGTGTCCCTTAAAACTCCTTTTAATTTGCTTATTTTCCTCCAGTATTTATTTCGAGTAATATGCTTATAATAAATTTTCCTCAAGTACGTCATTTCAAAACTAATCGCTATCACATTATTGCTCGAGATGCTTACACAATTACAAAAGCGAAACTTCTTTAAAAGTCTTTTAGGCAATAATAATATTTAGCTTGCGAATCAAAATTTACATTAGCCAATATAAATAAAGCAAAACCTTAATTTTGCTATCCTCAGTTTAATTTCAATATGATAATCTATACTAGCGGTCTCAAACTGGAGGTCCCCGAAGCAATTTCACATGGCCAGCGAATACATTTTCTGCAAATTAATTAGCTTTACTATAACAAGTATTTAAAGAAAAAAAAAACTTAAGGTTTTAAATTATTTTCATTATCCTTAAAAAGAGAACATAATAAACATCCCAAAAAATCTGAAAATGGAGCTAATTACTTTACAATGTGATATAAAATTTATTCAAAGATTCGAAGGTATAGATTTGATTAAGTTTCATTCATGCTTGTCAAAACATAAATATCCTGAGTTACGAATTTTTGCAATAAGCATAATCGCTTTGTTTGAGAATGCAATATTATACGAATAGATTTTTAGCTTTTTCTGCAATTGAAAATTAGTAAACATAGTACCTGATTGACGTATGAGCATTTAAAGTCCATGATGAAGATAGTCTGCAGTAATTTTTCTCCAAGGTTAAAAATTTTATCAAATCGAAACACCATCAGAAACTGAAAGTTAATCTGAAAGCTGTAGTAGGGAATAAAGTTTATAATTATTTACACACAAATATATATATATATATATATATGTATATTTTCTACATAAGCCAAAGAAAAATTAAATAAACAAAAGAAAGAGAATAGGTTGTTGTTATTTGTTTTTAAGTTTAGTAATGTTTTATAATTTGTTTATTTTTTGTTTAGGTGAATTACTTAGTGCTTAATTCACCTTTTTGGAATTATTCGAAATAAATGTAAGTCTTTTATATTATTTAGCGGTCAATAGGTTTGAATTACAAAGTGAACCCAACAGAAATTTCTTGCAGATACCAAACTTTCAGACAGAAAATAAACATAAATTCCTTTGCATCATTCAATAACATTATTTAGTTATGTTTTGATAAACATTTCGTGAATAAAATTTAAAACTTAGTTTTAAAAATTTTATTTGTTAATATGATCTGTCAGCTGCGTTCAGCCCACATGCAATTTAGTTTTGAGACCACTGATGTAAGTAACTTCTTTTGCTTGCCTCTGTTTTGCTGAAGCCATGTCTGCCCCTCTGTTCAAATTCTGACAATTACACTTCTATGAATGTATAAAATCTGAGCATGTATTCCTGGCAAGATCATAAAATTCACAGCTCACTGTAATTTATTTTTATACCTGAAGACTCACACATTCGTAAACTACATCATTTATGACTTGGTAGGTTGATTTGGATAAAACTCCAGTGAACGATTTATCTAAAGAGGTATTTCTAACAGAAACTGGCTTTTCATGATGTAAATGAGAAAAATCCTATGCAGCCAGCCTGTTCAGCTATTGAATTCATATTAACTGCCCATGTTCTACAGAACTATTCAGTAGTGGACCACTGTGGCTTATGGCAGAGGTCATTTCCCAAATGTTAGTTCTCGGCATATTTAAAAACATGCCCCTTAAAGAAAATGCTCAGTCTTGTTTTACGAATTTTACTAAGATGAACTAATGAAGGAGGTAATTCATAAAGCTGAAACTAGTTATGACTTTAAGTAACTTCATTGCTTTTCTGAACATTTCCTATAATCCTGTTTGTTATCATACATTATGCATGATTTTTAATATGCAGACCAGTATATAATACATAGCTTTTATTTACTTTACATATTATAATTTTAAGACTTTCCTGTAAATATTCAAACTGCAGTTAAAAAACTGCCTCCTCAACACATGGTATGAAAAGTTTGTGTAATAATTCTATAAACATTATGAAATAAATATAGTACATTGTATTTAAATGTGATAAGCATCAATAACTACATATTCTATGTTTATAACTAATGACTTTTACAGCTTTTTAAAATACAAAATTTTAATAACCAGCAAATGATAAGTCCTAATATAACCTTTTTCTTTTCTGTTTTGTAATACAAAAATGATTTTATGTAAAGTATACTAAAGTGTGCAGGATATTTTATAAACCAAAATACTTCATCACAATTGGTCATGTTCTCTTTTACTTTGCAGGTAGAATCAGCAATAAAAAAATCTAGTCATAAGAATGTTAAATGGTCGCAAGGTATGTTAAGATTAGAGCCATCTGCTATGGAAGCTTTATTTCAGAAAACAGTGACAGAAATTAAAAAGCATATAGAAAGTATAGTTGATCAAGAGGACATGAACATTGACCACATTTTTCTAGTTGGTGGATTTGCAGAATCTTTAATTCTTCAAAAAGAAATAAAAGAAGCATTTTCTTCAAAGTTAAAAGTTGTTATTCCACAAGGTGTTAGCTTGGCTATACTTAAAGGTGCAGTTCTATTTGGACTAGACCCAACAACTGTAAATATCAGACGATTAAGAATGACTTATGGAGTTGGTGTGCTTCATCGTTTCATTCATGGAATTCATCCACGAGAGAAGCTTGTAATAAAAGATGGAATACAATGGTGTGCAGATGTTTTTGACAAATTTGTGGTAAATGGACAATCTGTTGGTGTTGGTGATGTAGTGGTCAGATGTTATACTCCAGCTAAAGATGGACAGTCTTGTAGTGTAATTCATATATATTGCAGCGAAAAAGATAATATATATTTTATCACAGATCCTGGAGTGAAACGTTGTGCCACTCTGATCTTGGATCTTTCAGATAGTAGATATATTCAAGGAAGAGAAATTCAAACTCGAATGATGTTTGGGGACACTGAAATTAAAGTTAGTGCTCTAGATGTTACAACAGGCAAATGCGTCAAAGCAGATATAGATTTTTTGAACTACTAATGACAATTCTGTGCATCAAAGATTCATGAAATAAACTGATATAAGAAGTTTGCAAAATCAACTGATGCATTCAGTCACTTACACAAGATTTATTTTGTATATTCAAATATATATGAATAAAAATCCTATCTATTGAATATAAAAATTTTATTTAAATAGATTAACTCATAAAATTAAATAGCTGTTACTAGACATCTTTAAAAGACTGATGAAGATATTGGAACAAAGATAAAACAGATTAAATTTTCATTTAAATTACCTATGAATGAACTTTCAATAACTACATATTTTCCTCTATAGCTCTGCAATTTAAATTCCACATTATAAAATTTACTAACAGATATTTAGTTTTTAATAACTAAAATATATAACTGTCAATACGAATAGTACAATAAGGTATTTAATTATTACAACTTATTAAGAATGTTTAGAAAGTGCTAATTTAAAATTAGAAGACTACACAAAATGTGATAACATTTTATATGCTGTTACAATGTAGAATTAAATTTACATACAAACAAACATATGTATGTGTGTGTGTGTGTGTGTGTGTGTAGCATTAGAACTAGTAATTAATTTATATGGATGATGTTATACTCAACAGGTAATCCATTACCATATTATTATGCATAATGTCACAGGTACAAATGCGTAAAATGCATAACTGAATAATATCAATGCTTTAAATACAATACTGTATACAGAATCATTAAATATTTAAAAATTAATAGCATATATAAAAAATGAATTTGTAATAACACAAATATACCATCTGAAAAATTTTATACACACACACACACACACACATATATATATATATTATATAAAGTTTATATGCACACACACATGCATGCATACATATAATGAAAAAAATTGTTTTTGTAAATTTATGTCGAATATATACTGAAAAAAATTAAAATAGTATTTCCTAAGCAACAAACTCTTATGAATAAATAAATTAGTCCAGGAATGAGATCAACAGTATAATAAATGATTTAAAAATTTAAAAAAAAAGTGTAATAAATCATGCAAATAATAAAGAAAGAATATACATAGAATTTACAGCTTTTATCACATTGTCATTAGGGGGTTGCTGTATTGAGAATAACAAATGGAACAGCCTGTTTCTGAACTGATAATAACATAAATTTAAAACTTCCATAAACAACAAAACAATTTGTCTTTATCAGTCCAGGTATAGGATTATGAGTTGGACTGAAAAGAAAATTACTTTGTAGTTTACTTATATTTAGTAAATTTGTGTTACGATTAATTAAAAAAAAGGCTGTTCCATTGACTTCTCTCAATACCTCAACCCTCTGATCAGGATTTGCTGATTATTTCTTTATCATTTGCACTACCATTTTGTTTGTAACATTTATTGCATTACTGATCTCATTCTGGATTAGTTTACTTATTCACAGTTTATTGCTTAGCAAACAATTTATCTTTTAGTTTTATACTAGCATAGGAATTCAATTTAAATGTTTTTTATGTTTCCAATATTACCACCAGTTATTGTAACTTACAATGCATGATTGAATACTGGTATTAGACCTACTTCATATGCATCTACTTGATATTATTATTATTACATGCGTGTGTATGTAACCAATTCCAAACTTACGGGCACAATTTCTGAATAAAGAACATGTGCTATGCTGCATAGACAAAAGCAGATTTTTTTAACCTTTTCATTCACTATGCCTATTTGCTAAAGAACTACTTATTATCACATGTTGCTTCTAATTAAATGGCATTATAATTTCTAGGGTAGATTTAGATCAACAGCCAAATTAAGCTTTGCTCATTTGGCTTAAAGATAAAAATTACATTAATTTTTGCACCAAGCGAAATTAAAGATCAAATTGAACCTGACAAAATCTAAATAGATTTTCTTTTCAATTTCAATTATGACAAACATGTCTACCTTTAATCTTCTAACTACATACACCTGAAATATAGCACACTTTTCTATTAATCTACCAAAAGTAACTAACACTTCAAGAATTAAAACCATTTGGCTCCTCATAAAACTGATTCCACCTTTTGATCCTTAACAACATAGAAATTACATATTCCGAAGGTTAAAATTCTAGTGCTTACTATTATTATTTTTTTTTTTTCTTGAAAGGGGAAGGGAGACATTCTGTGATCAAGTGTTCGGGATTTTACATCAAATGACAACATTTATTTACAGTACCTTATAATTTTAGGCTCAGGAGAAAGTTAAAAATGCTGAAAAAAATAAAAGACATCTTCTTACAGACACTGCATGCGATTCATGACGTGCTTGTACGATTTATTGTACAAAGTTTCAAACTAGAAAAAAAGGCTGAATCAGGATACTCTTGAGAAAGTCCTCCATAAATAGTATAAACACAAAATTAGTAGCTGTCATTATTTTACACTGCATATCACTAAACTTGTCACCTAAAAACAGATGCAATGATACCTGAGTAAATGTCATTAATCCATTCCACATCCTTGGACATATACCAAACAAACTTTTTCAATATGAAATAATGAGAAAAATCCATTCTTATAAAAATCCTGCTATTATTATTATAACCCTGTTTAAGCCTAAAAAAAATTCAGTGAGTGAAACACCTATTGCACATAATGAAGCACTATCCATGCTACTGTATGTAACTATTTTTCTGCTATCCAGATCAAAAGCAATTCTAGTTTTCAACATACTTTACATTTCTGATCTCTATTTGGTAATCAATTCCCCCTCCTTTGCAACATTAGCTGATTTAGTAATGCCTTTGTTTTCCACAACAGCAGATGCCAGCATACTTGGCATATGGTATGCAATAGCAGAGTCCCAGATATGCACGCATACTTTTCAACAACCACATTTCTCACCTTCATGGTGATCCTAGAAATTTTCTTCATTGCTCAACTCGTCTCATTAAGTTTTCCCCAAACCACTGTTAATGAATTTATAAAAATTCAAAGTTATAGTGTAGGCTGTTTACTGAATATTAGCAACAGGTGTAAAAATTTTCATTGGCAGGCATAGCATTATCTCAAAAGAGGTAAACAAATGTAGCTCATGCAGTCATCCCTCATTGAACACATGGCATATTCCTAACAAACCACCACTAACCGACATTTCATTCCAAGGTATACGTAAAACAATCATCAGGTATTAGAAGTGCTAGTCCTAATGTATGGCCCAATGAAATGTCCCATTTATCAATAACAAAAATACGTAAATAAAAATCCTAACTCTAATTTGCAAAAGTCCCTAAACTCCCTATTTTAGCATAGTTTTTTCACTTTTCATCCTAAAACTAGTAATCCCTTATAATAAATAATTCTAACCTGCATCATTTCAAAAGTAATCCATAACATATGATGCATAATGCAGATATTTACATAATGCTTCAATCAATAGTGCTTTCACATTTCAAATTGAAACTTAATGCTAAACAATTAAAAATAAAGCAAAACTAAATTTAAATCACTCTGAATGGCAACTTCATCTTGAATATACTGCATTCTGATAATCTGCCTTCTCTCCACTGATGCTCTCTTTTTACTGCATAAAAATTACCGTATATTCCGGCGTATAACACGCACCCTTTTCTTTACGAAGAAACCTGAGAGATATGCAACGCTTTTAAAGTCATTCATTCGATGATTTTTTCCAGACTTCAGAACAATGATATACTGAATTGACAAGCGGAACAATATGTGTGTAGGGGGAGGAATGCTTGAGGGAGTAAATAATTCTGCAAATGTGGTGGATGATATTCAATGCAGCTGTGCACAAGAATGCTATTCTAGGTTTCAAGAAAACAGAGACAATTTCAGATGAGAATGCACTTCCGACCCGAATGAATTGGTGAAATTAGGAGTCAGTTGTTTTTTCTGAATGAATGGACGCACAATAATTAACACTATATGTAAATTATCCAATACTGAAAATTTTTAAGTTCATAATTTGCATCATTACCTTTAAACCAGTATTTAGGTACACGTAGAAATCTAATATCTGTATGCTCTTCGTTTCCTTATTTTTAAATGTATCATTTTTATATCCAGCATATAATACACACCCGTAAATTTCAATCTTATTTTTTAAATTAAAAGTGCACATTATACGTCGGAATATAGTGAAGATGTAAAAAAGGCACAAATGTGATTAAAAATGGCATAGACTGTGCCCATGTAATTAAGTTAATAATATGCTTAACAAGAATAATAAGAAATGTTAAATCTGTATGGCTGCTAACACCTGTAATGCAATTACGTACTTTATACACCTCCCCATTAACAGTTTCTAAATTATTACATATATATATTGTGTAATAGAGGGAAAGGAAATGAACATTTTATTGGTATTACAGATTTCATGTGAAAGATTTTACAGAATGCACAATGAAGCACTTTTAGCCACAAAGCAAGCAATACATTGTGCAGAATGCACAGAAGAACCAACAGCCACATCTAAAATTGACATCTGAGAATATGAGAATACAATTTATTCTCATGTGGGCAATATTTTTTAAAAGAAAACTTTTGTGTGCCTGTATGCCAGAAGCTATCACACTGAACATTTCTTCATTTATAAATCTAAAACTTATATATTTAGGAAGACAGTCTCATTGCAGAACTACAGCAGAAGATTCTAAAAAAAGAATGCTGCACATTTAATTGAATAAAAACAGAAAATACACACCCCTCAACAAAATTAAAGAATATTCAGAGATATAAAACTTAACTGTAATGTTATGGAACAAGATTAAAAAGAACTTGTACGAAAACGTCGTGTAACACTTTTTTGCATCAAATTTCGCAATCACTTGCAGATAACATAAATAATTACACCAATAGAAATTAGCAAAAAATTTTGATTGGTAAGCATATTTTTTCAGATTATCCTTTAATTCTGATAAGCAGCACAGAAATGAACATTTTTATATTTTTAGAAAATCTGACACAAACCACCTTACAGGTCATCATATTAAGATGCATTAATGAATGCGGATTCCATACATGAATACGAAATTATATTTAAATATTAATATTAATTAATAAATGGCAGTGTTCTTCCCTAAAAGAGACAATATAAAATTACCACAAAAAGGACACCTTCACTTACTGCTCAGTCTAATAATTTATATGACAGTGTTAAAATTTTGAAAACTATACAAATATATTGTAATATTTAAAAAAGAGTGTATACTACGCTATTAAAAATAATGCTACAGAATATGTTTTTTCTATTTTATGCTTTATAGTTTTCTTTCATGTTGTTTTGTTTATGCAAGTACACACACACACACATATATATATACATATATATATATTAAACTTCTGAACATACAACAAGAAATTTAAAGATAAAAGTTTCTTCTATTATTATAGACTTGAAAGTAAAGTTCCAGTTTAAAATAATAATAAAAGGAGGCTGTATCAAATAATAAAGGTACATGTACATAGTTTTTATTCCAAGTCATGATACAGCATTTTCTTGCATGATTTTCACACCAGAATTTTTACAATAGAAAATATGTTTACTGTCTGATATTTCTTGTATTTAAATTATAGTCAAAACATACATAAGTTATGTGCGTAAATATAATACTTCTTAAATATAACCTGATACTATATCAAATATATATTAAAACAAAACAAAAAATTAAGAACAATAATATACACAGAATTAATTTCTCTTTCATATCATATAATTATTCCTTCCTTAACATTAAGAAATTGGTTTCTTATTTCAAGAAATTACTTTTCTCAATATTTCCTTTTCTTCATTAAAATGCAAATCCAGTTTATTTGTTAACATTATGTGAAAAATATAATCACAGTTTACTGGAAAGCATCAGATAATTAAATGCAATGTTTTGCATACATTTTATAAATCAGTAAAAATAATGTTACTACAAAATAATTTAACTTACATAATTCTTTTATGGAAATAAATTATCACATTAATCATGGGTCCCTCAAAAATCATAGAATATACACATTTAAAAGAAATTACACAACTGCGAACTAGTCAAAATCTGGTATGTCATCAAACACATAGCCTGGATATCCTCGATAGGCAAAATATGCTATTCTCACATGATAAACCCCAGGTATAAACATCAAAGCTCCAAGGATAAGCAAAGGCCAAGCTCCTTCAGTATGCTAAAAAAATGAGAAAACAATAAAATATTTTGTCAGTAATTACACTTTACAAAAAAACAAAGACAATACTTCTATGACAGTATCAAAAATAGGAAATCAATTGATTAGCAAAACAATACACACAAACAAAATGTTATGTACATCTTAATAGTTTGATAACTGAAACTGACTGGAGAGATACAGTAGCCTATATCAACTTTATGAAAAGCTGCTGCTGAGCTCTGTTAACAAATGTATTCTTGTTTTCTAAATAACAAAGGCAGCAGGTTTAAGAGATTTTAACAATGACTGATCAGATGGTCATTAACTCCTGTTAAGTTCTGAACAAACTATGGCTCAAGGATGGTAGAAGTCAAAGACAGCTATTCATATGGTAAAGGTATAAGCCAACAGAAGTGATACTATGGTACGACTTACCTATATTTTTAAAGCTGATGAAAAGAAAGATGTATCACAAAATGCATTATATTTACTGCAGCTGCTTAGCTGCATGATGCTCAAAGTATCCCATGTTAAATTCTATTCAACA
The DNA here is from genome assembly GCA_000611955.2 of Stegodyphus mimosarum. NCBI lineage: Eukaryota > Metazoa > Arthropoda > Arachnida > Araneae > Eresidae > Stegodyphus > Stegodyphus mimosarum. The sequence goes on from KK122182.1 coordinate 436,175, forward strand.
CAAAGAAATACAAATTTAGGCATGAGTTTCATAATGACCATACAAATGGTTCGATGATCACCTGCTAATGGCACTTGTTTGAATTTGCAGCATGCAAAATGACTGCATATAGTTCTAGACATTCCAAATTCCCCTCAGGTGAACAAAGGAATTTTGGAAGCACCTAGCACTACAGGACAAAAGCAAATCAGAAAGGAAGTATAATGCTTTGGACTGTGCTCTGTTGCTAAATTCTGAAGCTTGCAATTCTTTTGCAAAATATTTTGATCTCGACCCTCTGCAACCCCTGAAATAACCCTCACTGCAAATCAAGTACACTAATTTACAGCAATCTGACTTCCTGGAAATGCTTTTTTTTGAGTACGAAACTTTGTTATACCATATAGTCTAGATTATTTCAAAAAGAAATTTGAAATAAAAGGAACAGTTATGGTTCCTCTGCCCTTAAAATGTGCCAGATATTAATCCAAATGAATATCAGTGGCATGTGCAGCAAGTCATTTATCGTAAAAGAGTTAGAACGATCTAATGGTAATACAGTGCAACCAGATATCACAAGAAACATTCAAAAATCTTATGGCATTCACACCTTGTAAAACAAGAGATATTTTGGCAGATTGTGGATGTAATTAAAATAATAACCATCATAATAATTAGGAAATCAAATTGCTATGGCAATATTTTATTTTAATCAAACACAAAAAGATAAAAACACTTAGCCACTAAGTACCAAAATATGAAAAATGTATTTATTAGAGTCTAACACTATAATGTATATTTCTAGTTCATATTTAATAGACACTCATAGTAAGACATTTATTACAAATATAACATTCACAGATATAATTTTATTCCAATTTCAAAGAAGAGATTTTGAATTTTATACTAGAAGAGAAAGTAATTAGCATTTCAATTAATAAAAATTATTTATTCATATTATAGCTATAAAGAAGGCATTAATAAAATGTTAAAAACTTAATGCGGAAATTAAATACCAGATGCACAGACTTGATATAAAATTTCAGAAATTTTTAATCTCTTATTAATAACATATTCACTTACTTCTAAAAGCTAAAATACTTCTCAATATAGTTCATATGCACCGAATACTTCCCAAATGCAACAAATGTATACTAAATATTTTATCAATATGCTGCATAAAACACAAAAATTCTGAATTATAAAAACACTGTTGAAAAAGAGCAAATTTCCAAACAAAATCTGTCATCATGGAAACAAGTAAAAGAAATAAGTGTCAAAAAAAAAGAAAGATGGAAACTATCCTTTATCACAGTTTTCAACTTCAGAGCATCTATAATAAAAATACAATGTTAATGCAGTTACTGGTTTTTCTAATTAAAGAAAGCAAATTTCAAAGATGGGGGAACTGTTACAATTAGTAGTTCACTTTTACACACAAATTTTTAAATTTTAAAGACAGCCTACAAAAGTTTTTTCAAAAATGTTTTCAGAAAATCAAACCATTTCATTAAATTAATACTTCTGGCAGAGGAATATCTTTTCAACTGAATATGATACGTTTGGTTTTATGTACAACATTCCATTGATGTAGGATGTTTCAAGAAAAATTGTTTTGGTGCATTTTCCATAATTTATACATGAAAAGCAGTGCACGTAAAAGTACAAAATAATTACTTAAAAAAGTTGCAGAACTTTAAAACCGCTTTGTATAAGATCAATAATACTGAAACTGACTCATTTTTTAAGAATCATTTCATTTTATACCCAGATCAAGTAGCCTTCCAATACTTATCTAAATCCCTAATTTAACATAATTCACTCTGCCAATGCAAGTTACACTCCTGCTTAAAATTAATAAAAAAAAGTTTTCAAATCCATTTTCAGTTCAAACACTGTACGTGCTCAATGCAAGTGCAAAACCAACTTTTTATTAGATGTACACAAAACAGTACGGTGTGATATTAAAGGTATGGTACAGTATAAATTCTGGGTATAATAGTATTATAGGTATCTCTTTTCCAGTTATGGATGTAATTGAGTCGATTATTGTTGAAAGTGTACATGTCTATTTTTGCAAATTTCACAACAGGCAATAAAAACCTCCTAAAATTTTCCAGAATAAAGTTACAGCATATTTCGATCCCCAAATGAAAAGAGGCAGCCAAAACAACATGGTACGTATTTTTTCACAGAGTGATACATGGCACGTCCTATTTTCAAATTTCTATGCAATTTTTAATCTTGTGGACATGTGCCCTTTCAACAATAAAAGAGGCAAAAAGGGATAATATATATGGATTTCTCTTTGAATAGCTTACTTTATTTAAACAAAAAGGCATTTTGTAGCAGTCAAATATGAAACATGTCAAATAAAATAAAATGGCTTATACGTTTTCGTTGCATTCAGAATGCCAGTCACTGACCCAGAAATGTATTATTTTTGTGAAAAATCTTTACTGAACATAACATTAAAAGAATATTTAAAACCCAAATATAGTCAAACAATTTTAACCAACCACATTAAACTTAAGAGTTGTCTTCGCTCTCGGAAGGTGCAGTTGTAGAGATTGGCCGTAACGTGATGGTGTTGTAAAAATCCTTATATTCTTCTGGTATGTAGCGAATATTTTTTCTTGATATTGTCTACTTTCTAATTATTTATAACGTTTATTAACATAAGTTAATGACATTCACCCCAGAATAGTCTGCTGGAGGGAAGAACTATTTCTTTCTCCGGTCTCTTCAATTTAAAATTTTTTTAATCAAACTATCTAAAGAATTATGGGAAATAAAACCCTCTTTTTCATCTCGAAATAGTAATAATCGAATATTTTAAAAGACTGTTCTCTTCTACATCTTCTTTGTGAAATATCCTCCAAAGGCACAACTTGTTTTTTGAAGTATCTTGACCACCAACTGTTGAGGTCTAGGACAATGTTATTATTTTCCATCAATATAGCAGAAATTTTACCATCAGAACCGATTTTGGAGATGAGGTTCATACACTGGGCTGGTTTGTATACTCGATCCATTTTTCTAATGTGATGTTTAATAACACCAAAAGTCCTATTATAGGGTAGGAAGCTATGTCCCCTTACAGAAAAGTATTGCTTGACATTAAAATTTTTCCTGGTCACAGAAAGAACTAAGAGGAGCCTTAAAACAATATGATTTCAGGTTTTGACACATGCAACCATCCACAAAATATGAATTTCTTTTGTTGACGATGGAATATGCTGTCTTATATAGTCATATAAAAATTAAGAAACCTAACCAAAAGCTTGATGCAATGTTTACAAAGAGAATAACAGCCTTCAACAACAACGAAAGGTTTCACCTGCGATGGCCTTATTACACCTCACACTGTGAAGTGGACAAAGGGCTCACAGGCTAGACATGTTTCCTTTCAACAAGAAACACCATCTGCAACTGCTTGTTAGTACACACAGAGATGAATTAGAGATGTGTTGTTTCAAATCTAAATGTGTCTACCTTTGTAGAATAAGAAAACGTTAAAACCTCAAAATCGACAAAATATGGACATGTGCCCTTTTAACAATAATTGGTTCAAATGTCTAATTTATTAATCACAACCTTCACCACTGCTTTAAAACATTTCATTCTTAAGTCCATATATCTTCAAACAATGCTGCTATAAAGGCACACATTATCTTTGGAAATAGTCAATCAATAACAGTGAACTTGTACATTTGTTACAGAGGTATGTTCTTAAGACATACGAAGTTGCACAGAAATCTTACCAAATTTTTAACCACAAGGTATAAAAAATTATTCCAGAAAGTGCTTTTCCTAATGCTGACTACCTTTGCGGGATAATTATGTAAAAATATGATAACACACCTGAACACTGGTAATTGGAATCAAGTTCGACTACTGGAGGATGAGTTGGCTCCTAACGTATTTTCATGGTCTTCTTTAAGTGCAGTGCAAACTGAAACCAGTTTTCCGAGATTGTAAGGAATGCATTGGATGATTTTTTTCCCAGAAATAAGTAAACAGAACCAAAAAAATCTGAACAATGAACTGCTTGTTGATGACAAAATAAATCAGGGCAATTGCATCTAGGTAAACTCTTATGCTTTTTCTTGCATTATTATTACAGAATCTGAATTCCACACATTAACGCTTAGAAGATGGATGACTGAAAAAATGGCCAGAGCTGCAGTCTCAAAAAGACGGTTGCGGTCGAAATTTTGGCCTGAGAAATTCTCCCTCCCACACACATTTAGGGTGCGGAGAAAGTTGTGCGATAACCTTCCCCTGACACTTGTCCGATGACCTTTGTGCCTAACAACTATGGGGTTTCATAAATTCCCTTTCATTTTCCGTCAACAGTGCAATGTTAGTTTGAGGCAAAAACTTTCAGTTGTGTTTTGCATAATTAACTTGCTCTCTAGATTTCTACAAAAGTGATATAACCATACTGATATGCATAAGCACATGGTATATACATACGCAAATGAGGTGAGAGTGCATATGCAACAGAAACGCGAATGTGTAGCATGTGCGTATGCTAATTGTGTATGTGTATGCAAACAGATATATGCACATTATATGCACATGCGGATAAAAGCATACAGATGTATGTATGTGTAAATACCATGCATGTATGATAACTGTGTGTCTATATATATATATATTGACGTATCCATATATTTATAAGTATATATTTGAAAATCACAGATTTAAATTCAAATATTATATTAATTTATATATTTCACCTTCAGCATAGAATTTCTATTCAAAAGCACAAAGAGACGAAACGTGATAATATTCGAATTATTGATTTTATGGAAAGAGACTAATTCCCCTTCTAAAGTCAGGACTTTCTATGAGATCATCAATAATTGCGCTTATCTATTTGCTTTCTATATTTCTTTTGTTATAAATATTTGCAAATCCAAAATGTGGCAAGAAAGCAAAATGTGGGAAATGTATTAAATTATAGTTTTACAGCATTTACCAAGATTTAACTTTTAAAAAATCTCTTATTAAATTAGCATTTACTCTTCGTTTCCTAGGAGATAATGAAAATGAGAATTAATAATTAAAATATAAATATATATGTATCCTTTTTCTTCCACTTCTTTCTTATAAGAAATTGTACCCATATTGATAACAGTCAGGTCATACCTTAGGTCAATTAAAAAACAACTAATGGCATATCCGTGAAGTTGATATACATTGGTGATTCTCGAAGATTCTATTCTCTGCTGCAGCTAAAAATAAAGCTTCTGTTTTTTCCTTCCCATGCATATGCACAATGAACATATGGGCCGATTTCACTCAAAAAGTCCTTAACAAAGGCCCATCAGTGGCCGAGGGATAAAAGCAGCTGAACATTGGTAGTTGAGTCCATGATTCGAGTCCCGGCGAACGGGGTGCTTGCATGGGTGTTTTTCGAGTTTTTCCACATGCTTAACATGCATACGAGCCACTTCCCTTAAAACATCTTTCATGAAGCATCCTTCTCCTTCAGTGTAGTGCCTAATGGCAGAATAAATAATAATAAAGATATTCCTTAACAATGGTATTTTTCCATATAGGCAGATGGTGCTAGCATAATTTTGCCTTTTAATTCATCAATACTATCTACTTTAAGTTTATCTATATTATATAATTTATCTTATTTCATATTTGACCAAGAGACTGAATTACTTTTCGGCGCAAGACAACTTTTTTTTTTTTTTGTTTTTAAAGTTAAGAATGAAATTGTCATCAGTGTGGTGAAGTAATAATAAGAAATGCTATTTTAATAGCATTTATAATTTCAGCATTCCTCACATTCCTGTGCATAGTGAAAATATGAGCTAAAATCCTGCAAAGGTGACCTGCATAACAGCATCTATATTCTGACACGATAATTATCTGTTTATGACAATCCCAGTCTTTATATGCACATATAAATAAAAGTCGGAACGTTTGGATTACGACCAAGATACAGAAGGCTATCTGCCCAAGGGAGAAGGGTCTTCCTGCAGGATATTTTAAGGCAAATTGGTTGGTACTCGTGTTACATATGACGCCACATGCAGCCAGCTAGTTCTCCGAAATGTGACCTAAACCTAGCTATCAGTGTTCATTGATTTTACTGCTCGACCTCTGGTGGGTCTATATAAATAAATAAATAAAGTTAATAAATCCACTTGAAATTTTTTTCCACATTTTTTAGTGTCATAAAAAATGTATTCTTTTCTTTATATATCCTCTTTTTATTGCAATTTTTAGTCCAAAGGGATTTGAATCCCGAAGGACTATTACTTTCATTTTGGCATTCTGCGTCATTTACTTTTCAATTACCGCTTTAATTTACTGCTTATTTTATTTATTTATTTATTTTTGACGTAGCGTTCTCTTCAAAAATCGTCTGCGTTGCATGAGAAAATAAAAAGGAATTTTAATTACAATTCTAAATAAATAGCCAAATAAATGTAAAATTCGTAACAATATTCTCTAAAACTTTAACGAATTTTTTATTAACAAACTCAACGATTTCAAAGCCAGCAATACCAACATTGTACAGAAAAACATTTTTATCTCCAGCGCATGAGAGTGTACCGAAATTTCTAAAGATATGCTCAATTTAAAATTATTTTGCCATATTGCTGTTGAAATGAATTTTATGGTTTAAGTGCGAAGAACACGGTATTTAATAAATAAAGGTAACTCCCAAAATGTTAAATAAACGCCCATTTGGACGTAATTAAAATCTGAAACCTTTCAGATTTTTTTTTAATAATTGTAATTTTTGTATTTAATATTACTGTTTGAAACATGCAAAATGCAATGCAATGAAATTATAATCAATAAAATCCTTTTTTTATAGTAAAGGAAAATATTTTTAAAAAATGCTAAAGGGGGGAAGAGCTTTTATCACAAAAATGAAAGAAATAACAATAATAATGTAGTCGAAAGATGAAATACTTATGATACAATGGGGGGGGGAATCAATAAATTAAAAAAAAACACTGAATAAGAATACTAATGAAAAAGATAAATGAAGCTAATATCACTAAAATACAAGAGGATTTGCTGAATATATAAATATAAGTTATTACAGAATGTTTGTAACAAAATGAATGCGAATGAATAAAAACTTATTAGATTAACTGATTTTAGGTTACCAAGGAGGTATTTATTGTTAAGGAGTATTTTCATTACAAAGCCAAAAGTTAATATACTATCATTCGACAATAACTTAACTACGAAATCTCATCATCATATGTTTCCATAGTTTAGGGAAAAGAGACAGCAGAAAAGAGAAAAAATTCCTTTGTATTACTCCCTAGTCCCTTATCTGAGAATTAACAAAGGCAACTTTAAGGAATGGCTTTAAAACAGTAATAGTTTCCCTTTACAGTGGCAGCTAAAAGGTGTGGAAATGAATTTGGATTACCCGTCCTTTTAAGTGAAACCTTTTCAAACTCTCCAGTCTTTTAAAAGGTTTATGTAGGATGGCTTTACTTCCCTTTAATAAGTTAAATAATTTTCTTTGTCAAATAAAATACAGCATGCAAGGGTTGTTACCGTAACTAACTATCAAACTATAAACCTACTCTCAGCAATTAAACTAACTACAAGATTCTTACCAACACTTTCTAGACCATTATATCTTTCAGAGATGATACTGGTCTTACCCAATAGCGACTTCTATATGAGGCAGGAGATTTGAGTTCAACTGAAGGCATTGAGATCTGTGATTATTAAAACCAGCTTCAAACTCATCCCAGCAGAGGGCTTTAGTAATACACCACACAGAGCATTGAGGAGTGTTCAAACATGGCAAGAAAAGGCTGATATGTCATGCTACACACCCACAGGAATGATGTATAAGAACTAACTTTGTGTATTTTATAACCCCAGCGTTGACACTTATCAGAGTAGAAATTTCAACCAGTACAATAAATTATTCAAGACTTCTTATTTACCTAAGAGAAGGAGGTCTTTGTAGAGGGCTTTCCAAAGGACACTTAATGATATATAAATTCCATATATGGGAAGCCACAAAAATACCCATGAAGTCAGCCTGTTCACCACGCTATGAACCGATACTGAATACTAACATTTAGTGATCTTTGCAATTCAGCCACTTGCGGGTACTCTCTTCGCTAAAAGAAAATAATGAAACACCTACTAAGAAGAAGAAACTAATACAACTACAGAAAAATCTGTAGATTTGTATAATGAAGCCTCTCTAAAATGACCAATCCTTGTTCCAGATCATTTTGAGTCCTGTGAAACATTATTATTTTTGTTTCAGAAGAGACTTTTATAACATCTCTTGTGATTAAAAATTCACAGACTGCTATATAATTACATTTTCAAACATACTAATCACTTTCAGAAGTTAATGACACCCAGTTTTACTGCAATTATTTGTAAATGAAACTTAAGCATAATATTGAAAAAGACCAATTTTTTATGTGTGTTAAGATTATTCATTACAAATTCTGGCTGTAGTATAAAACAAATCAATTGGGAAATGTCTGAAATTTACCAGCCACTGTACGTCAGCCTCTCCAATAATGGCTAAATTCAGATATAGTATAAAATGAGAATAAGCAAATAGCATAGCCACATTATAATTAAGTCTCCAAGTCAGCACCTGCTTACAAGTAGATTTCTGTTAGTGGGTTAAAATTAAAAAAGACTAATTTTGAAATAAACAAATGCAGTAAAAATGTATTTCTCTAAAGACTAACATTTCTACACAATTCACCAAGAGATATTCACCTTTTTCATGCACCATTTATAATGCAAGTCTATCTATCAGTTTTCGCTACCACCAATACAATGAAAGTCAGAGAATCTAAAGAAGCCAAATGGATACAATGAAACTTATCACAATGACAGAAACCCTCAAGTCATCGCATCTGAAAGTGACAAATATTTCTGAAAATATGAAAAAATAAATGGAACAAGACATCACCAATAGTCATTTCTCTAAGGCAGCTTCTTCCAAAGAAATCCCAAACTGTCTGGAATGTGAATAGTCATCCTAAACATTTGATTTTATTTATTTATACCAATGTACATGTATGCTTGTGAGAGAAACTAGATCATAACATTACAAATGATAAAAATCAAAGGAACTGCCAAGCATAGCATATTCTGGTGGAAGTCAAATGCTGGATGAAATCAATAGAGTTCAAAATTTTCCAAAATTTAGTTGGTATGATATGGATCCCAATAACCCAGATGTCACAATTTATTAAATTTTATTATTATTTACAGGGAGGAGAGGTACCACTGTTCGGATTGACCTATCAATGATAGACACATTTTTCATCATATCAGTTAAAGGTTACTTAGCCTTATTAGTATGTTAGAATTCTGATAAATTTGGGGGGGGGCTAGAACTAATGCTAAAACTTTTAAAAACCTTTTCATTTTCCAATAATACAACTCTTAAGAAAATGCATTATTCAGATGTATGTCAATTATCAATCTGATTATTCAGATGTATGTCAATAAATGCCAATTAATATAAATACTTTGCTATGCCATATTATTTTTCAGTAGCATCTGTTACTTCTCTTATATTAAAAAAATAAGCTTAACACATGTGTATATGTTTACATATATATAAAGGGGGTCTTTAAGTTTAAAATTCCAGGCGTTAGAGTCAGTAATTTTTCCTACGGCAAAGAAACTCAATTTCATAATAACCTTTCCCTGGGAAAAATTATAATGACATTGATGCTACGATATAAAAATTGCTATGTATAAATGGAAACAACAATCATAAACTACCAGTATAAAACAAAACATCTTATGGAAAATACGAAAAAAAAAAAAGAAAACTGTGTGGGATGTGCAGTAACAGCTGATGAAGTCTGGCAGATTACAAATCTCAGTAAATATGTGATAATGGGAACAATGCAGCCCATGTCATAAGCCTCTTTGGATAAATAAAACCCAAAAATAAAACTGATAAAATTACTTAGAGGGGGAATCACAGATTAACAAATCCTTAGAATCCATAAAATACAATATCTTTATTTTTAACTAAATACAATTCAAAGTCTGAAATCTAAACATCCAATATCTGGAATGATCTAAAAGCGATGCCTCCAGACCACCAGAACCTTTATTTTTTAGATTTTTTTTAAGCTTCACAAATGCTCAATTAATATTTTTCATTATAAAACATATGGAGAGTCCAGATTTTTAATTTCACTTCAGTACCAAATAAAACATATTGAAAAATAATATCATTTATTAGCATAAATCTGTATGATCAATCATTTGGCTCCATAGCTGCTTTTTTGCTTGACACGAATCTCAGATAGAAACATTCTATGCTGAAATATTGTGTTATGACTGCTGAATCATTTATATCCCTCATATCAACCGAGTAAACCATGAATTATTATTTTTTACTTTCCTCACTGAATTATTATGAACACATAGCAGCTTGATAAATGACTCAAAACAGGGATGTCTAAACAATTTTTTAATATTAATGATTGAATATCAAAGAGCATGTTAACCTTCCGCTTGACAATGATTACAGACTTCAGCCGACAACACAGCGAAGTGTCAAATATGTTGACAAGAAGAAATTTAACAGAAATATCTTCCATATGCAAAAAATAGATTTTGTAAAGGATATTCATAGGCCAGAAGATTATATTTAGTGCTCTTTGGATTAAGAATAACTGATTTGTTATAGATAAGCCTAGGACTGGCAGTAGAGTTAGTGAGACCCTGCCAGCTGGGAGAATTTTTAGAATTTACAGAAGCACAAAGCAACAAAATTAAAGGATGGCAAAATCTTCAGAATTTAAGAATAGAGGGTACTGGGATGCAAAATTTAGGGCAGCAAAATTTTTAGAATTTAGGAAGGCACTTGGCAGTAGAATTTAAGGTTAGCAAAGGCTGCACCAGGTTGCAAAATCTCTAGCGGCAGCTCTGGATAAGCCTTAATTATATGTGGGAATGATTTATTCAAGACTCAGATAAGTCTTAAAGTATGTGTGGGAACTAGGCATATTAACAGTCAGAAATAGCCATATAGTAAATAACTAAATTAATATAATTTAGGCGTAAATTCTTCAGCATGCAATAGAAGCAAGACAAAATTTAGTGGAACATGTCTTTAGTTTACAATCTCATCATGCATTGGCAATAGTGAATAGCGGATGTTAGCTAAGCCTTATTATGACAGCCACGAACTTGAAGGTTTTCAGATTTTGCAAATAAAAAGTGAAATTTTCCAATTAATGGAATTTGTGAAGAAATGTGAAGTGGTAATAAGTGAAGATGGTTTAACAGAATTTTTTCATTAAGATGACAATGCCCCAATCATCTATCTACCAACGGATAGCAAATCTGTAGTACAGTTCCCAAACCAGAAAATACTGCTACCGACAGTGAAGAAAGTAACAGAGAGGTTGTTGACAATGAAAATATTTCGATTGAAAATTTTGTGGGAATTCCCAAGGACATGCTAGTTCTTGAATAACGGAACTTTGAATAAGAAATTATGTCTATCTATAGATTTAAAAGGAGATAGCACAGAAAGCAAAGCAACTTAAACAACTCACATTGGAAGAAGTGTTTAACAAACAAACAAATATTCAGCTTTTATTGTAAATTCTGATTCTTTTCATTCATAAATGCTTCATTGTTTCATAAACCAATATTTCATATTTTTAATTTTATAATTTCTGTATGTCATCTTATTAGATTTAAACTGATGATTTAATATCTCGAAAAAAACCGAAATACAGATCACTGGAGTCCCAATGAGTTTGAATCCTGGCCTTTGCACTGTATTACCAAAATCTGGAATAATAGACACATTTTATTGTTTATACGATGATATGCACTTTAAGTGATAAATACCTAAACACTTAAGCAGTAAATGTTTAAAACTCGCATTAACAGTATTTGTGCTGCCATCTGTTTCAGGCGATAAGTTTCTAGGTAACAAGTTAGCTAAAAGTTTACATTTGCTGAACTATTACTACCTACCAGCAATTCTTTGAATTTTTGCTAAGACTTGCGTGAAAGATTTTAGAAGGATAATCAACATATCTGTGTTAAAAAATTTCATTTAAAACTGATATATTGGCACTTTCATGAGTAAACTAATCATTTGCCTGTTATTTCACTTTCATGCCTCATCCCACCTACCATCTTCAAAAAAAAAAAAAAAAACCACTATTGTCCCCGTCTATATCTTTGTTCAAATATGCTTTAATACAGACCAATTATTATGCATAAACAAGTTTGTTTCATTGACACAGGATGCTGATAAAGACCGAAAAGAAAGTGGGAAAATATGTGTTATTAGTGCTTGCAGATTAAGATTCAGCCATCTGTTCCGTAGCATTTGTATTTGCTCTCTACACCTGCCAGCTATATGGAAGTCTTGTACTTTTTAAATTTTCATTTCATTAACTTGTATTTGATTCTTTTTCCCCCTTTCTTTCCTTTTGAATGGGAACAACTAGATCATCCACCTTACATTCCAGATTTTACATCCAGTGCTTTTTCACTTGTTTCATTACTTAAAGAATTTCTTTGATGGTCAATAGTTCAATGATGAACAAGTGAAAACTGTAGGCAAAGACTGAGCTTCTTCACAAGTGGCAGATTTCTCTGACATCAGAATTCAAAAACTTGTTGAACAGTATGATAAATGTTTGAGCAAAAATTGAAATTACATAGAAAAGTAGAAGAAAGTATGCAAAATATGAAAAATAAAGGTATTTTAACAATAGTTACCGTATTTTTCTTCTTATTAAAAAATAATCCTCGTATATACATATATATAGCATTTATCTTGAAATTGTATCTTGTAGAATATCATTGACATACCACTGTGATGTAAGTGCATCACAGGTAACAGTCAAAGGGTTTTGCTGTTAAATGAAATGGCACCCCAGACCATCACTCTTGAATGTTGGGCTGTATGGTGGGTGACAGGTTGGTATCCCAATGGTATCGGGATGCCTCCAGACACGTTTTCTCTCTCGCAGGACTCATGACTGAAAACAATTCTTTTCCAGTCAGTGGCATTCCATGTCGAATGTGCTCAATACCAATGCAGACAGGCTTGGCAGTGTACAAAGGTCATTGGTAGTGCCAAAAGGGGAAGTGTGAGCTCAGCCTTTCTTTGAGCCACCTATTAATGATCCTTACAATCACTGAAGCACCAGTTGCACACAGGATCGGTATCAATGATGAATCTTGGGCTCTGAGTGCCACTTTGACGATTGTTCACTCCTCACGTCATTTCTCTATGCTGACCACTTGCTTCTTGAAAATGTTTGGCCATGGTTTACCTATTCTTGCTAGCATCATCTAATAGTGGCACCACTCTGATTCAAATGTCAAGAGATTCACCAATTAGATTAACCAGCTTCTTTGAGCACAACTACTCCTCTCTAATGCTGACATCTGTGCATATTGTTTGCACACCTGTATGACAGGCATTGTTACAAAACGCCTATAGAGGGCGCTGTAACCCGCCTGTGGTTTTTGAGTGTATTTGTAATCTGTACTTTTTAGATGCGCTTAACTTGAATAAGAATGTATGTAAGGGAGTAGCCCGCCCTGATAATTAGAGGCAAATTAATACCATTTCAGTAATCTTGTAAATAAAATAAGTTTGTTTTGTTTAAAGCTGAGCTTTTATTACGTAAAACTGAACCACCAAATTGACTATGTTGATAGTTACAAGTTTGGATTAGCAAATTCCACAATGGTGCATCATAAGGAAAGAATTTTGGGACTGTTAGACCATCACGTTTTGGATTACTAAATCATGCCCGGGAGGAAATAAAAGGTAGGCTCTCATTTTGTATTTATTTTCTGATCCTTGGATGTATTTCTGTTGTACAGTATTAAGAAAATAGCAGCGTTAGAACTAGCAAAAGCTAAAAGAACAACAGTTCGAAAATTAACAACCCAGTTAGTTAATCAAATTGATGCTAAATTAAAGTCAGGAGAGGAGCTTGATGAGCAGGATTTAAGAGATGATTACGAGCTCTTAATAGAAAGAAGTAACGAACTAAAAGCTCTCGACAGTGAAATCGAAATTTCCATTGCAGTTGATCAAATGGAAAAAGAGGTTACGGCGAGTCAGGAATATAAAGCGAAATGTTTGAAATACTCAAGTAGAATATTACGTTACCTTGAAAGCAAAACTAAGATTGAGTCAGCTTCAAGTGATTCGCATAATCAAAGCACGAATGTCTCTTTAAATGAAAATTTAAGAAATCAATGTTCAGTTAAATTGCCAAAGTTAGTAATAGAAAAATTTTCCGGAGATCCGAAACATTGGCAAAATTTTTGGAATAGTTTTGAAAGTATGATTGATAAAAACGAAAGCATTTCTAAAGTTGAAAAATTCGCATATCTTAAAACCTTTTTAACTGGTCAAGCTGCTAATGTTGCTTCAGGAGTCGAATTATCTAACGATAATTATGACAACTGCGTAAAAATTCTAAAAGATAGGTTCGGGAAAAGAGACATCATTATAAATTCCTTTATGAATAAAATACTAAATTTGGAAGAAGTTAAAAATTCTTCTAATGTTTCTGCGTTACGCAGAATTTATGATGAGCTTGAAATCTCTATTCGAAATTTAGAAGCAATAAACGTTACATCAGGCTCTTTCGGACATTTGTTAATGCCTATTTTGCAAAAAATCTTGCCCCACGATCTAATTTTAGAATTTAACAGGCAAAGAGATGAAGGCGACGTTGACATTTCTAAATTCATTTTATTCTTAAAGAAGGAGGTCGAATGTCGCGAAAGTACTTTATTGGCTTGCGGTGAAAATAAAACGTTTACTAATTATTATAATCAGAAAGCTGTAAATAAAAGACACAACAGAAATACACCCACGGCTAGTGCATTTAACACTACAGTACAGCGAGTATGCATCTTCTGTGAGAAACACCACGATTCTTTTAAATGCTGTAAAGGGGTAACTGAGAAAATAAATATTCTCAAAGCACATAATCGATGTTTTAAATGTTTTAAGAAATTCCATTTGAGTCGTTTTTGCAGAGATAAAAATGTATGTAGTAAATGCAACGGCAAAAATCATCATGATCAAATTCATGTAGTTTATTTGAAAATGAATCAATCGCCACGAGTTCGAAAAAGGAACCTTTAGTGTCAAATGTTAATACTAACACTTTGGTTTCTCAGAGTAATATTTCTGTTTCAAAAAATACTTTATTGCAAACATGTACTGGTTTAGCTTGCAACGAAAATGAAACTAAAGTTGTTCGTATTCTTCTTGATCAAGGTAGTGAAAGATCGTTTATTAAAGATACCTTAGCGCGATCTTTAAAATTAGAACCTATCCGAAATGAAACATTGTCGGTTTTTTCGTTTGGAACTAAGAAACCAATAGTTCAAAATTATCCTGTAGTCGTAATTGAATTAAGAGATAGAAATGAAAAGAATAAAATAAAATTGGAATGCCTAGTGACTAGCACGATATCAGCTTGTCCCATAAAGAGTCCCAGACATAACACGCTCGAAAAAATGAAGCGCTTAGGTTTATATTCAGCAGATTTAAGTGTAAACAACAATGGAAAATTGCAACATGTGGGAATATTAATTGGCGCCGACCGATTCTGGGATGTAGTACTTCCAAGTCGGAAACGCATAAATAAACATATCCAAGCCGTAAATTCCATTTTTGGATGGCTGTTAGTGGGGAATGAAAAAAATAAACGAAAGGAATGTAACGATTCGAAGCACTTCGCAGTAATGGTAGGAAATGCCTCGATAACAGATGATTTAAGTGTGTTTTGGAAACTCGATTCAATGCGAATAATAAATGAAAGGCAAAATGAATTTAATCAAACTGATAATGACCTAATCAGAAGTTTTGAACGAGATATACGGTTTAAAGACGGACGATACGAATGTAAACTATTGTGGAAATC
Source organism: Stegodyphus mimosarum (assembly GCA_000611955.2). NCBI lineage: Eukaryota > Metazoa > Arthropoda > Arachnida > Araneae > Eresidae > Stegodyphus > Stegodyphus mimosarum. Next base: position 452,098 of record KK122182.1, read on the forward strand.
TACTACGGAAGAATTAGGAAGTAATTTTGATATCGCAAAAAGGCGGTTTGAATTTTTAAAGCAAAAATTACAGAAAACTCCAGAAATATTGCAAAAATATAGGGGAATTATTGAAGAACAGTTAGGGGAAAAAATAGTCGAAGAATGCCCTAATGAAATTAAACCTTCACAGTATTATATGCCGCACCGTGCTGTAATTCGCGATTCTGAGACTACTAGTGTCCGTGTAGTTTTCGATGCTTCTTCGAAGACCGGAAAGTTCAAATCCTTAAACGAATGTTTAGAAACCGGTCCAAATTTGAATCCGAATGTTCTTGACGTGATCCTGAGGTTTCGTGAACCTGAAGTAGCATTTTGTGGGGACATAGAAAAGGCATTTTTAATGATTAGCATTGCAGAAGAAGACAGGGATTACTTAAGATTTCTTTGGTTTGGGAATGATGAGAAATCATGTAATATTATGCGCATGTGTCGGGTTCCGTTCGGAACAGCGGTTAGTCCTTTTTTGTTGGCTGCCACAATAAAATATCACATTAAAGGGTATAAAGAGGACCGTCTCGAGAGTTTTAAAATGCTTAATTCTTCTATTTACGTTGATGACTTATTTTATGGAGGTAGAAATGTAGAAGATGCATACCGATTGTCTGTAGATGCTGTAAATATTTTTCGGGATGCGGGTATGAATTTGAGAAAACTAAAATCGAATTCAGATGAATTAAATACATTATGGATGAAATCAAATATTAAAGGGGAAGATGAGGTCAATAAAGTAACAAAATTTTTGGGCATGATTTGGAATCCTAGTAACGATGTAATAAAGATAAACACCAAACCAGTTCAGGAGTCAATTGGAAATGGTGAAGGCGACACAAAAAGACTGATATTGAAAACTGTCGCCAAAATATTTGACCCTATCGGATATTTGCAACCATTTATAGTTCGTGTAAAAATAATATTGCAAGACATTTGTCTTCTGGGTTTAGAGTGGGATGCTGCACTTCCCATCGATATCAAGAAAAGGTGGATGAACTGGTGTGCGGAAATGAAATGTTTAAAAATCCCCGAATTCCCTAGAAAATTCTTTCACAACATTAATTACACGCAGCTGAGCGTTCATATATTTTGTGATGCGACACCTAGAGCTTTTGGAGCAGTGGCATATTTTAGATACGCTGATGAAAATGAGGAAATTAAAACGAGTTTCATAATGGCAAAAAGTAGAATAGCTCCCCTCAAACAATTAACTCTCCCTAGATGTGAGCTAATGGGAGCTGTTGTAGCTGCTCGCTTAGCTAAATATTTAAAACAAGTCTTGCCTATGTTAAGCAACAATATTACCTTTTGGAGTGACTCCCAAATAACGCTCCATTGGATAAGGAAATCACCAAATGTCTGGAAGCCATTTGTTGGCAACCGTGTAGCAGAAATCCAAGCAATTTGCAACGCTAACCAGTGGTACCATTGCAGTAGCAAAGAAAATCCGGCAGATCTATTGTCTCGAGGGGAACGAGCTGAGGCCATCATCTCCAGTCCGTTGTGGCAAAACGGACCAAGTTGGCTTCTCCAGCCTGAAAATGTGTGGCCTAAGAGACCAAACATGGAGGCAAATGAGGAGGAGATATCCGTGGAAAAAAGAAAAACTCATAATGTCCTACAAGTTGCCATCGACAACAAAAACAGAGAGCAAAATTCGAATTCATTGATCGATTTAAATCGGTTTAACAAATTAGGCAAGGTATACCGAATAACAGCGTGGATATTCAGGTTCATCAACAATTCTAATGCTAAATCCGAAAAACTTTGTGGACCATTAACCGCTTCTGAAATAATGAATGCTGAAAAATATTGGATTAAAAACACTCAATTTCAATATTTCGAAAAGGAAATTCTCGATTTATCTCAAGGAAGGGCAGTTGACAAAGGGTCCAACATCTACTCATTGAATCCTGAGCTCGACGAAGACGGCCTTCTGCGGTTAAAAGGCAGAATACAATTTGCAGACTGTTTGGAATCTGCCAAGCATCCATGGATACTTCCGTCAAAGTGTCGATACGTCGATTTGTTAATTTTCAACGCACATGAGAGAGTATTTCATTCCGGAGTGGACTCGACTCTGACGCATCTACGTGAAAAATTTTGGGTTGTCAAAGGCAGACAGCGAATAAAATCCTTGTTGAACAGATGCGTGATTTGCAAAAGATACAGTGCTCGCCCTGGAGTTCAAGATATAGCTCCACTTCCTCCAGATCGAATTCTTCAGTCACCACCGTTCGCTGTAACTGGATTGGACTATGCTGGACCATTTTTCTCTAAAGAGAGCAACAATAAACATTACCTTTTAGTATTCACTTGTGCAGTAACGCGTGCTATTCATTTAGAACTGGTAACTTCGATGAATACTGAAGTGTTCTTATTGGCCTTTAGACGATTTATAGCGCGGCGAGGACTGTGTTCAGTTATATACAGTGACAACGCAAAATCATTCAAGCGCGCAGACACTGAACTCAAAAAACTGTGGACTTGCATTTCTGATCCTTCTGTAAAGAATTTTTTCTCTTCTTACAACATTCATTGGAAATATATAATTGAAAGAGGAGCATGGTGGGGAGGATTTTGGGAAAGAATGATCAGAACGATCAAAACAAGTCTTAGAAAAATTGTTGGCCGTTCCTCTCTCTCTCTCAATGAACTAGAAACAGTGTTCGTTGAGATTGAAGCCATGATCAATTCCAGGCCCATCACTTATTTGTATAGTGAACCCTCAGAACCCTCTCCACTCACTCCTGCACACTTTCTGATAGGTAGACGTTTGCTATCCCTTCCTCCAAGTAGAATATCTAAGGATGATTTATCAGGATCCAGAAAATCTATTGTGAAAAAATTCAAACATCAGCAAAATATATTAAATAATTTTTGGAAATGCTGGCGAAAGGGTTATTTATTAAATTTAAGATCTGCTAATATGTGCCAGCAAAATTCAAAGGCAACTGAATTCAAAGCAAATGACATAGCATTAATATATGAAGAACGCTATCCTAGAAATATGTGGTCTCTAGGTAGAATTATAGAAATTTTCCCAGGAAGGGATGGAAAAGTTCGCTCATGTTCGATCAAAACTGGCACTGGACTAATAAGAAGGCCAGTACAGTTAATTTACAACTTAGAGCTCAATGATTGAGTCTTAAAAAATTTACATTATGATATTCACAAGATTGAAACTTTCTTTTTTGTTTTCATTATTGTATTCTTTAATTGTTATGTGCTAATAGTATACTTATGCTTCTATTCTTTGTATTAATAGTTTAGTCAAGAAAGCTTTGTACAGAAAACTTGTTTAGAAGATCATATGTAAAAATATGGTAATTACTTTATTGCATTGTGATTAATGTAAATTCAAATGATGGAAATTGGTAAGTATTGTTATAAACTCTATGTTAAGAGTTTAGGTGGGGAGTGTTACGAAACGCCTAACTTAACTTGAATAAGAATGTATGTAAGGGAGTAGCCCGCCCTGATAATTAGCGGCAAATTAATACCATTTCAGTAATCTTGTAAATAAAATAAGTTTGTTTTGTTTAAAGCTGAGCTTTTATTACGTAAAACTGAACCACCAAATTGACTATGTTGATAGTTACAAGTTTGGATTAGCAAATTCCACAGGCATAACACTGTCTAGCTGAGTACACAGAATGAAATTCACAAAGAATTTATGACCTGAAATTGAAATTTCTCAAGAATGAAATCACAAAGAATTTATGACCTGAAATTGAAATTTCTCCTCTTAATGCTTGTAGTTACTCTGTCACCAGTTGCACGGTTAAGATGCTTCGCAGCACCACCTGTTCATTCACTGGCCACCAAACTTTAAAATTTTGCATTTTTCATCAACACCCGCATACATATCAATTTGTCTCCCAATTTGCATTACTCCTTCATGGTATGTCCAGTTTTTTGTCTTAGAGTGCATTTTTTTAGGAAATTAGCGCATTTTAGTAACATTTCAAACACTTTCAAGCACTGCCACCTAAATGATTCATTGTACATTGCTGTCAAAGAAAGATATAATCATATAAAGAGAGAAAGATCTATATTCAATGAATGGACTTAGTTCGGATTTCAAAGTATTCAAAGATATATGCAGTAAAAGTCGATAAGAAGAGAAGAAAGGATAAAAAGATTAAAAAGTATACAGCCTGTAATATTCTAAACATATGTTACTGATTACTTGAAAGAAGAGATGTCATAAAGCATTATTATATCTTACCTTACCATTGATGTGACCAGTAAATAGCAATGAAGCAAAGGTTATAAGTAAAGTACCAGCTATGAAAAGGAAAAGTGCTAATATAATTCCTCCCCAAGGAATTTTGGACTGAGGTTTCTGAAACTAAAAGAGAGATTGGTATTAATACAGACAGATAACAGAGCAAAATGTGGAGAAAATAACAACTTAATAAGTGATTAATGAAAACTGCTGCTAGGTCTTAAAAATTTTAATACAGGATGAGTTTAATTAACAATGATTATGATTTAGCTTTTAAAATGGCATATCTGAAGAATCTTGAGATAAAGAAATTCTAAAAAGTTAAAGACAATTTTTATCAGTTTAGACAGCCAGGAAAGACTTCTGATCCAACAATACTGACATCTCATATAATTTTATACTTCATCCTAAGGCTATGTAGACTCTTTCACTGAACTAAAGAAAAAGCTCTGCACAAGCTCATTTTCACAAGATTGTTAGATCATGATTACATTACTATTGTGAAAGTTCATTTTACATTATACTGCTGTTGATGAACTCTAAAAGGTAATACAAGACAAGAATATGTGATCACAACAAAATTGTTCTCCATGCTGCCACAGACCAAAATTTGCAGATCATCAAGATGAGCTAAAAGACATAAAAACTGATTTGTGTAAACTTTCTCTATAAATATCCTTCTACAAGCAGACAAAGCAATAAGATTTTTCATAAACTTAATAATATTTTAAATGAAAGCAAGAAAAACTGTAATGGATACTATGCTCATTTTAATATAAAATTATAAGACAAAGATACAAATAAAGTATGCTGGAAAAAGTGAAGTTTTGAGAACAAATCACAGAATCCTAGTAATGTATAAAACATCACCTTAAAATCTATAAAAATGGAAATGATGAGCATTTAATATCTTCTTTGGACATATTTTGCTTCAATGATTTGATAACACTGAGGCATGATAACTTTACCTTACTGTTTCCTCAAAAAAGTGATTACTTTTCAATTATATACAAATAAAATGATGAGTTTAAAATGAGCAACTATAAAGCCTCTCCTCTAAAAATTTTTAAAAAAGTACATGTTACAATATATGTGGATGACAAAAAAATTTATTTTATTTAACATATTTTGGCTTTTGGAACATAAAATGAATGTAGCGAATACTCTATGAAGGATATCAAAAGACGTATACAATTTTAAAAGTACAATAAGGTATTTTTTATTCTTTAAGCATAACATTCTTACTAAAATTTATATTTTTGTAGTTCAACAGCTTAGAATTTTATAAAACAAATTCATAATCAAAATCGCTGTTGTTAGTTATCAAAAAGTAACCAAAATGTGATTTTTGGATAAATGTCATTAAATTGCTATTATCCATTACACAATGAATGTTCCCTTTATGTGGAAGTGTCCCGTTTTTCGATTTGTATGGAACTATCGTGTGTCGAAATACTATCAAAGCGCTGTAAAAGGAGCTTCTGAATTTAACAAAAAACACCCCATCTGAAGACTGAAGCCTTGGAGCAGTGCTTCACTTGCAGTGTGGAGTTGGCCCCTCCTCCCTTTCTTATCTCCATGGAAAGCACGAAGGGAAGCAGGTATGCTGTAAATGCGATTTTTTTCTCTGGCTAATTGGGATTCCTGCATGCCGCTTTTAAATACCTGCTGACAAAAGAAACGCACCGTAGCTAGCAATGCACAGACTCATGTTGTAGAGACACTGGCTAGGATCAGCTGTTGTGAGGGGGCGCAGAGCTGGTGCTATGCACACCTGTATGACAGGCATAGTACTGTCTAGCTGAGTACACAGAATGAAATTCACAAAGAATTTATGACCTGAAATTGAAATTTCTCCTCTTAATGCTTGTAGTTACTCTGCCACCAGTTGCACGGTTAAGATGCTTCGCAGCACCACCTGTTCATTCACTGGCCACCAAACTTTAAAATTTTGCATTTTTCATCAACACCCGCATACATATCAATTTGTTTCCCAATTTGCATTACTCCTTCATGGTATGTCCAGTGCTGCCTGGTGCAATTTCTGAAGGTCCTAAATTCTGCTACCTGGTACTTCTTAAATTAAAAACTTTGCTACCTCTAAATTTGGTGCCCAATGCCTCTCCAAATTCTAAAAATTTAGCCATTCCTAACTTTTGTTACTCAGTGCTCCCATAAATTCTAAAATTTTTCCTGTCCAGTACAGATGTACCAGCTTTGCTGGTGCTCCTGTTGAAGAATCAGCATTCTTCTGGCTGACTTTAATAATAAGTAAAGCCCCAGCCTTTTCATGCTTACATGTCATTTCACAAGATTTAAGCTGCTGAAGCCTGGCTTTGCACTATACTGTTAAATGATTAAAGCAGAAGAGAGAACTAACTGGTTTACAAATAACTTTTTTGCACATGAATTAATAAAACAAGGGTCTCCAAATATTACATCAATTGCACGTTTTTCTACTACGACATATTATGAAAATTAATTTTGGTACTTACATATTAACACAACTACCTTAGTAGAAGTCGCCAGTTTTTCAGAATGTGTCAAACTCTGGCAAGCTTGAGTATAATCAGTCTTCCGGAAAGTGTTCCACTTTTGTATGCATTCTTTTTTGTTGTATTCTAAGATTCAAAGTTTTTTATAAACAAATCGTAATATTTTTAGCCTTAAACTTAATTTTAAAATATGAGCTTGTAGAATTTGCCAGCAATGGAAGAAACTGCAATAAAATTTCTGCAGGAATACAGAATTTTGGTGAAACTTTTCTAAATGGAACAATGAGGTAATGTGTTTCCTAGATAGCCACTATTGCTTTTCGTCAATTCTTAGACTTTTTTAAGCAAAAATAGATCATTATGTACTTTGGGAGAAGAATAGCACAAAAAAAATTATAGAAAGATTTGAAGAAGAATGCAAGTGTTTTATTTTTTAATTACCACAAGATCCTTATTTAATCATTCAAACTTATGTTTTCATTTGCTAAAGTATGTTTTCATTTCATATGCTGATAATGTTTACCAACTTATGATAAATACTGATAGTTTGGAAATCTTTCTAAAAAAAATGTGAAAACCAACAACTTGCATCGATATCTTTTCACCTGTAAAAAATCGCCAAATCGCGCCTAGGCGATTGCATAATACTTGAGTACCTTCAGCTCTTTACATAGTTCAAATCTCCCAGCAGTGTTCTGTAATAAATGAGGCATGAGTTCAAAATTTAGAGTATATTATATTTACACAATTCTCATAATAGCTGATTCATTCTTTCAATAATAATGATGAATCATGGACGGCAATGCAAATGTGCCATGCATTTCACATGCCTATTTAAAACTTGAACAGACATTGTTTACTAAATAACTTTTCTTGCAGACAAATTAAGAAAATAAGATTTTGCAAACAATCCCCTAACTTCACATAGTTTGTTTCTACCTAAGCTGACAATTCACTTCTTTATGTAGCTCACATAACTGAGGTGGTGGTGTTCACACAGAGGTAATGATGTACCTGGATGGTACCAAATGCATTCCACATGCTTACTTAAAATTGAAATACATGTTGTTTACTCTCAGTATTCAAATACATGACAGTTTTCCAATCTGTTGTACATGCAAATATACAGTCAAATTCACTAGAATGTACTCATTGTTGATATTCCATAATTTGTACACAAGATCAAGTTAATAACAGGAAGAAATCAATTTTGAAATGAATTGCATACAAATAAGATAAATATAACCACCATAAATCTCAATGTTAGATAACAAATAAGACTGCAAAGTATATTCCAAATGCAAAAATGAAATAATGTATTCCAAAGGTATCATTTAACCATTTGAGTGGCACTGCTTTTTAGATCTTCTTATGAAGTACTATATTTAAACAGTATTTATTAGCTAGATTTGCATATTTACTTAATTTAGTTGTTGTTTAGAAAAACTTACCTTCATTTAGAGGATATTTAGATCACTAAAGAAAGTAAGCGAAATATTTTAAATTATAAGCTAATATATACCAAGTGACAAAATATCTTATGATTGGATAAAGACAGTCATGCCATTAAGAAGGTTTAGGCTTGTTCCCAATGTAACGCAATAAAATAATAAATTGAGAAATGAGTATGCATTCTAACTGCAAAAGAGAAAACACAGAATGCAGTAGTGCAGCAGTTCCCAATCTGTGTGCCATGGAGCCCTAAGAGCTCTGCATAAGCTTTCCAGGAACTCTCTGGCACTCACACAAAATGACAAAAAATAAAATATGAATGAAATTGAAGAACAAGAAATAAAAAGTAGAACCTTGAACAGAAATTTCGAAACTATTTTTTAAAGGAGAAAATTTTTTAAGTTGAAAGTCATGTCTCCTCTAAACGATACTTGGTTACTACCTGCACATTAGAGAAGCTTCTTGTTTAATCGCGATCTTCGAGAATTCTTGAAATCCACTCAAAGCTTCTTAAAACTTCTCCCCATATAAATACAGATGGCTTGTCATTTTGGAGTCAATTTACGGTGAAAGTTCATTGTGATAATATTGTTATTTCTTAGCGATTCTTCCATGCATTTTCTGTGTATGTGATTTCTTTATGAGTTTATTTGTATAAAATCCTCACTCTTTAGAATCAAACTCTATATGTTAATGTGTGAAAAATATGGAAAATTACCATGAGACTCTTGCTGCAATTTAAAGTAAAATGATAGTATTGGATAATGACATATGTACAAAAAAGCAACAACTGGTATCTCATTAAATGGTTTTATTTTTTCATTTTATTTATTTATTTTGTGCGTGTGTGTGTTACATCTTGATTTAGGAATACATTGCACTAAAGTGGTATAACAATAAAATTAAATTGCAGTTATCTTCTATAAAGAGTGATAAAAATTTCAAATAACAAGTAGCAAGTGCATATGTGTTTCAATTGAAATACATGTAATGATTAACTTGCAGAACCGAATTTATTGTAATGACTTGATGATTGATGTATCTTCATACTTTACATTCCTTTATTATCCCTACCTTTTTCTTACACATATAATATGAAAACACCAACCGTATGCCTTACTATATTCAAAACCTAACCTACTTTACTCATATAATACAATTTTTAAGCATCATTAACATTTAAGACATAGACTAGGCCTAAGGGGCTCAGCTAGATGAGCTGATTCTAAAAAAGGCTCCGTGAGTCAGAAGGTTTGGAAAAGGCTGCAGAAGTGTATAGTAGCTAAAATGTATATAATATTCCACTGTAATAAGTAATTATCTAATTTATAAACTAACAACTGAAGGATGAAATCACCTACACCACAAAACCAGTTTACATTTAACGACAAAATTTTATTAGCATAATTTAAATTCCGAAATAAATTTTTTTTAAGGTCTCACCTGTAAATCAACAAACCCATCATCTGATTTTGTAAGTTTATGATAACGAGCACTTGAATTTCCTCCTATTAACTTCTTTGTCATATTTTCAGTATAACTAAAAACAAAAAAAAAGCAGTTACATTAATTGAAGGTAAAATGTATTATATTTTAAAACTTCAAAATTATAAATATATTCTTATTTCATGTAAAAACTGAAAAAAAAAATGTTTTAACTTTCCATAGATCAATTTCAATTCAATCCTATATGCACAGAGAATGCTAATTTTAATAAAAAGTTAGGTTACTTCTATACAGTGAAGTTGCTTGCACATAGAATCATTAATATTTATGAAGGACTGAATTGATTACTTATAGTACAGGAAATGCAGTCCACCAGTCCATGAAAAGTGATGCTATGTAGAGGATTTTTTAAAGAAGACAGTGTCATATATATGTTAGATATGCAAAAAATCACAAAAACTGCATTAAACCTGGATTCAGGCAGTGAAAACCAAATATGGAACAAATTAGAAGTATTTTGCAGCTTTAACCACTTGGCTACTGGTGAGCATTTTATGAAATATTTTATATGTGATCAACTTGCAAGCATATCACATATGCAGAAATTAAAACAATCAAATTAAAATCTTGTACAAAATTTCTGATTGTTCAATAGCATTAAGATTTTGTTTCCTATAAAGCATTTCAGTAAGCTGCATAAAGCAGAAACAGTCAATGGAAAATGAAAAACAGCATATCCATCCATTTAATCACATATATAATATTTCTCATTTTAACCCCAGAATTTTTACATTCCATAGGGTTTTTCATTTGGAAATCGCATTTGGACGTTAGCCATTTGTATAAAGGTCATATCATGATTCAAGTATTAAGGAGAAACTTCTACCAGCACATGTCAGAATTCGACTGTGGCCTGTAGAGACTGCAGTTTATCTTTCCACAACATTGCTACTTGTTTTGATTGGGATTTCATGACTATCATGTGAATATAGAATTGATGGATCCAGGAGGGCCATACCAACTGCCTTGCAGATCTCACTGACCCTGGGCCACTACCACCCCAGAGGACAGACAAAAACTATTCTTACCCTTGCGGGTTCAAATAGCCAAATCAAGTAACCTTAGTCAGGAACTTGGTTCATGTGCAGAGAACAACTGTTCACAAGAGCAGTGAAGCAATATCTGTAGCACCTTGGACTGTCAGCATTTGGGACTTCTCTCAATACTGTAGCACAAACAGGCATGCCTACACTAGTACAACAATTTATACTTGGCAAAGAAGTGGCACCACATTGTAGCATCTAATGTTGTTGCCGGAGGAGGCTCCTCTATGTACTGAATTCTGCATTTCAAACCACATGCCAACTTAGTCATATCTTCCTCCCATTATACTGTATATGTACAATAAAGAAGATTCAGCTATTTGCTTTCCTACATGTAGTTGTAGTTTTAATGGCCAGCAGTGTATACATACTGCACTTTTTCAAATATAAGCCAATCTGTGAGCTAAGACAGCCTTTTTTCATCTAATATTTACCCAAAATTCAAAACCCATATATAAGCTTGAATGAAAAATACTGTAGCATTCAAGCATGGTACCATGAGGGCAAAAACAATGCCAAGATGGTAAAATGTGTGGAATAGTTTTCAATAAATTTGCTGTGAGGTAAAACACCACATGGTAATGACGATGGTTTTAACTCTGGTAACACCATATATGAAGTAAGGCTATTTTTTCTATTTATTTGGTCTCTTACATATGATCCGTGCTAGCTTTGTTTTCATTTTGGCAACAACATAATGAATCAGCAATATAAACAATCTAAAAAATAAAGCAACTCATTTTCATAAAACAAATAACTCATTTCATTAAAATAAATTTTTTTCATAAAATTTAAGAGATTAAAAAAGTAACATAATTGCTGATTTATCACATACAACCAACTACTGGAAAAATGCCTGTGCTTTTTGCGAGATAAGTGTGTGTATGGGGGGGGGGGAATCTGTACATAATACAACCTCGATCATTTAGCTTTAGAAAAATTTCAAAAAATTCTTGGTTTATACACAGAAATATATGGTACTTAAGCTTTATTGTAAAAAATATTAGACATTATACCTTTAAGTACACAGACTTGCATCTTGAAATGTGCCCATACTCATCAAGTAATATATATATTGGGAAAAATTAAGAATATAAATTGAGTAATCATAATTAAGAAAATCACGTCCTTTTAGGAAACTTTAGGGGTTCAAGGACACACCCTTGGCTTCTTGGAGGGTTTTATTCTTATACTTCTATGACTGAATACATATGCATAATACACCTACTAGTGACCAAATATATAAAACTGTTGAACAACGGGTCATCAACCCAGCTTTAAATTCTGGCAAATGCACTAGCTGCATGGATGTCTTTCTACTTTGCCCATGTGTTGCATAAACACACACCACTTTCCCTTGGAAAATTCTCAATGAAATCCTTCCATTAGGCAGATAGCTCTCAAGTACTTTGCTTCTGTTGCCTACAACAAATCAACAAGCATGTAATTTTCAGTCTGATTAAATCATTATCCTAACTAGAATAATGAAAATTCATTGGTATCTATCATTTCAAATTAAGCAAATGTAATGTGGTTACATATCTCATTAACATTTTGAAGGACAGGGCAATTGAAATACTATGGGACTGCAGACTGTCATAAAGGGCTGTCTTTTTTTCTATGCATTTCTCATTTCTCTCATTGTCTTTTTTTCTCATTTTCTATGCATTCATATCAACCAGTATACAAAGCAGCATACAGCATTAGAATTTAGTAATTTCATTTTTTCTACATACAGGATAGTCATTTCTAATTTTTTTTTAAATCTGATTGATTACTAGTGAAAAAAAAAACTAGTTGCAAAGCAAAATTTTAACAAATAACATTACATAAACAATAATTCATAGCTCAATCAAAACGTTTTTCTTAATGTACTGTGGTTCCAATTCCCATATTAACAGAATTTGCATCTTTATTCACACTATTAAAAAGAAAGAAAAAAGTATGTATTTGCACATATGAACATACATATAGAACAGAAATAAAAATTCATGGTTGGCAAGCCTTAGAAAGGAAAGAACAAAACAAAACAGAAACAAAAAACATAAAGAAGTGGAGATTACTATTAATGGAAAAAATGAAAGGATCAAGTAAATTATTATAGCTGTTTTCAGGCAGCACATAATTTCTAATGATCAACTGCTTTTCTGAATTTATTTCTGGAAGAACTAAAAAAATCTTGAATAATAATTTACAGAATTTTAAAGCCAATAATAAAAAACTAAAATTCATTTTAAAAACAAATTTGTCCTAAAGTGGTATCAACATGTAATTACAAAGTCAACAACAATGACCAGAAGTTGGCAAAAATATGGAAACAACTTTTTTTTTTTTAAAAATTTGAAACTTACTTGAAAAAGGTAAAAAAAGATATTCAATTATAAAAAATGCAAAAACGAAACACAGGGGAGTAGATGAAAGAATGACAATGCTTCACTACGCCAAAATAATTTTTAGAAATAAAATGAAAAATAGTCATAAAAACTGCTATCAATATTCTAAAATATTCAAAATTTCTTAAATTCTTCTAGAAAGAAATAAAAAAAGTGGGATATATAAAAAAATTAAGGTTCATCCTTAAATGGCAAGAAAAAGATTATACTATGCTACTACATCTGTATCTGAATGTACAAGATGAAAGGTACATTCAAGTAAAAATTTACATTGCTGGCATTATAATGCCTAAAAACAACAGAATATACTGATTATGCATAAAAATAATACTGTTGCACAAATTTGTAAGGTTTTAATTTTATTACTTCCTGGTACTAATAAAATATCATACTCAAATTTAATAGCTCTTCTAGAGCTATTAAAAATAAATTTTGTACTTGACCTAATTATGTCAATTTTAGATTACTAGATTAAAAATGAATTAACACAAAAATAAATTTGTTGATTCACATAATGACAATTTTTTAAGATTTTATATAATAACTAAACAAAATTTTAAATTCTAGAACAAAATACCAGGAGCAAAACTGGGGAGGGAGAAAAAAAACAACACTATGTCTTCGAAAACATTTTGTTTACATTACAACCAGTTTATCAACCATCATGTTTTCTGTTGAAATTTATTGTGAAACTTCATCATACCCTAAGCGGAAGGATAACAGAAAGCAGAATCATATCTACCTGCTTCTACAAGATGGATTAAGGTATCAAAATTACCTGCTTTTAATAAAGAGGCAATTAAAATGACAATTTTGAAACAGAACTGTTATGCAAAAACTTCTATTAAAGATTGAAACTCAAAAACTTCAGCCAAAAATCAGATTGGTATTTTTACATTTTTATAAATTTTTTAAGGAATGGAAACTTACATGGTGCTATAAGGATGGAAACTATGCTATGGAAACTTACATTGTGCTATAAGACAGAAGTCTGGTATGTATCTATGATTTGCAGCTTCCAAATAAATTATGACAAAATTAATTTTTACACCTCCTTGTCTTTATTATTTTAAAAATCTAAAGATCTTACTTACTAGGCTGAATTACAAGATTTCTTTGTTACAGCTTCAACATATAAGTGTCAATATCTTACTCTTAAAAAGAAAAAGAAAAAAAAAACTTTTAAAATTTTAATGAAAACATTTTGCATCTAAGGAAATTGATATAAATTTTAATTTTAGATGTAAATTGATTTCAATGCACACTACAACAGATACTAAATATATTATTTATCACAACACTTAAACATCAATCCTGGAGGGCAGGGATTAACTTTTGCACTGCAATTTACAGGAACAATTTTTTTCCTTCACATATGGATCAGGTGTTTGCTTGGAAAAAAACAAATTCAAATATGAAATTCTTATTAATAATGTAATATTAGTACAATATTATACAAAAATATTATCTTTTTACGAGTGAAAAATACCAACCAGATACTCTTCTGTTTCATGTATTTGTTAAAAGTGTTCATACAATAGATTCATTCTCTAACTACATATACAGTGGCTCACACAATTTAGAATATACCTTACTTGATAAATCTAATTTTCAGTATAAATAACACATTACCAAGAAGTAGAAATACATTTTTAGTTTCACACATAAACAATTGATTTAATTTAAAGTAAAAATAAAGAACAGTTAACCAAAAAATTCTAAAAGGAAAAATTTTAGAACCATGTTAAATAAACATATGCAGATTTTTGTCTGAAAAAATTGAGAATACACCAATGAAAAATATGTTTACTTACCACTGCATTTTTCTACATGGCTTCTATTTTATCTAATGTTGCATAATCTTATCATAAACCTTTTCACTTTTGTGATGAAGTTTGTTATATGACCTTAAAGCCACGCTTTAAAATACAAAATGCTTCCTCTAAAACGAACCAGTATTGATATAAAGAAATTCATACTAAGATTATAAAGGAAAGGAGACTCTTATCATGAAATAGCTAAAATTGTTCGTAGAGGTCACACGTGTGTCCAAAAAATCCCTGCAAAATTTTAAAGTGATGGATTGATTAAAAAAAAAAAGGGAAGATGAAAAAAAAGGTATTCTAGGTAATGTCGCCAAAAGGAAAATTTTGACCGATATCAAGATTGATCCTAAAGTAAGTGCAGTCAAACTTGCTGCAGAAACTTGTCAAACCATAGGCAGAAGTGTAAGTGTTGCAACTGCGTGAAATGTAACTAGACAAGCTGGATATAAAAGTAGAGTTGCTTGAAAGAAACTGTTCATCAGCTTGCAAAATCACAAAAAGAATTTGTAGTTTGCAAAAAGTCATCAATTGAAGACATATATATTTTAGAAGAAAGTTATAAGACCTGATGAAAGTCAATTCAACGTTTTTGGCACTGACAGCTGTTGCATCATATGGAGAAAGCCCATCACCATTTTCAATCCAAAAAATTTACATCCTACAGTTAAACATAGTGGTGGCTCTGTCATGATTTGTGGTTGTATGGCTTCAACTTGAATAGGAAATGTAGTTTTTATAGATGGCATCATGAATCAAAATGTTTACTTCGATATACTCTACAGTAATCTAAAAGAAAGTGCTAAATAGTTAGATTTAGAGAGAAATTTCATATTCCAGCACAACAATGACCCTAAACACACAGCACATAACATCAAAATGTGGCATCTTTTTCATTATAAGCAGGAGTTATACACACCACCACAGACCCCAGATAGCCATGTCATAGAAAATCTATGGGCCACACTCAAAACAGCGATCCAAAAACACAAAATTAAAAACAAAATGCATTTAAAAGAAGTGTTGCAAGAAAAATGGGATAAAATATCTTCAAATATGACCCAAAATTTGGTCGAATCAGTACCACAATGTTTGGGAGATATCATAAAAGCCAAAGAACATGCATCAAAATATTGACACTTTCTTTGTATGTAAGATATCTCAAAAATTTCATTGATGTATTTTTAATTTTCTGAGGGGAAAATCTGTATATATTTATTTATAATTCTCTTAATTTTTTTTTTCATTTTAAAATTTTTTGGTTGATTGTTATTTATTTTCATGTTAAATTAAATCATTTGTTAAGTGCAAAAATAAAACCGTGTTTTGTCTTCTTCGTAATGTGTTATTTGTATTGAAAGCAGGATTTATGAAGTAATAGTAAAGTGTATTCTCAATTGTTTGAGCCACTGTAAAGCCTGATATGATACAGACCTATCAGCTTTCTGAATTTGTAGCCCAGAATTAAGCATAAGAGTAGTAGAAACTTAAAAAAAAAAACAAAATAAGCGCCAGCATAATTGCTACTTGTAATATGACTTGCACGGTTACATAACTTACAATGAAAAATAAATTTTGCTATCAGCACATAATGAAATCAAAGATCAATCAGTAAGCATTATTTTTAAGGCAAAAACTGAACTTTTAAGAGAATGAGAAACATTTTCGGCACAAATAATTATGTTTACTTTTTTCCTCTTCCTTTTACAGAACGGCTCAGAAAAATTACCTTTTTAATTGACATTAAAATTTCATTTCAAATTATAATCCTTCTCATATACGGTATTACAAATTTCTTACAACATTAAAATATATAGTTATTCATGAGTACTTTTATTATTTAATTCTTATCCATTTTGTTCAAAATTTTATTTAACGGTTTTCAATATAAAACAAACAGACAATTCGTACTCAGCGATTGAATCTTCCCACACTTGAACACACACAACTCATCGTTTGTAAACAAGCTTCCAGCAGCAGCTGCAAAGGCAAAGAACCTCTATGTACAATGCATATTCTGTAAACAGTACATATTCTTTGGCAAACGCTTGCGGTAAATATAAAAATCCTACTGTAAAAAGGACGTTTGAAAGAAGTAAGCTAACATCCGCATTCACGAATTTGCCCTTTTTAGGAAAATATCGTAGACTGAGAAGTGTATAAATTTGATTATATAAGACAAATGTTTTTCAGTCGCTAAAGAATTCAAGTGCTTTAAACAACTTCCATTTTGACTATGTGGGATAATATTGGTGCATCATCGGGATACTCAATCCGAGAACTGTGGTTCGGAACTATGGTTGTGGCGGATTTGTATCATTTGGTTCCACAAAATTAAGCTTTTGTCTTCTCCACTATGCCTATAATTGCTGTCTTCGCATTTCTACACGCTATGTTATGCTATCACCTATTTTCGAAATTAACACGTGATCGAAAATCTTCAAAGCTGTTCTTCCGGGAGAGTGCCACGCGCGGGTGCCCGCATTACGACTTAAGAGTGAACGCCTGAGCCGAGGAAGTTAGCAATAAGTGATGCTAAAAAAGATATAGAGATGCATAAATTTACGAATATCATATTATCACAAAGCAGCACCTTTCAGATCCTCCGTAACATAAAAAGGCAAGCTCTCGAGCTGATGTAACAGACATTAGAAAATCATAGGAAATTTGTATGATAAAAGGTTAGTATGAAATATTAAAGGCACATTAATAATCTAGATTACAAAGTACAATTGAAGAGCAAAAGGTATCAAGCAAAAAAAAAAAAAAAAAAGAAAAATAAACTTCGTACACAATAAGATAAGAATGCGGAAACTAGAATTAATTTGCGCCCACAAATGCATTTGTAGTAATAATTTTCTTGAAGATAGAATACGAACGTAGCATCCATGAACTCTGAGATACTACTAGCTTTTATGCGAATGATATCACCATGATGGTCTTCTTCGAGTGGTGCAAACACCGGAGTACCTGGTCTGTGGCATTCTACATTCATCGAGTAAATACTTACTTTCGAATTTACTGCGAAGTAGCAGAGATGCTTTTAAATGCTGAGGAATAATAGAAGTTCTAAGCATAAAAATATTTCGATCACATAACACTTCTCTTACGAACGAAACATGTAAGGCGAGCTGTCGAACTGGTGACCATGTAAATAAAAATAATAGTTAAAATAAAGTTAAACATGTAAAGGCAGTGCAAGTCATACTTAAGAAATATGACCCTTACGATTTTGGTCAGAAGTCTAGTATATATTGCTTCGCACGAAAGAAAGTCAGCTGGGTATTTAAAGATAATTAATTATTGTTAATGACAGGCTAAGAATTGTAACATGGTACACAAATGGTCTCTTCCATAAAATCTTTGAATCGAGGGATTTTTTAGATGAGTATAGCCTCAGTAGTCTTCTTCTCCCCAAAATAATGCTTGGTCCTACACGAAATTAGTGTTTTAAGCTACGCGTGATTTGATCAGATAAGGCCTATTAGGCACAAGGAAGAAAGACATCCCATTCCACGTAATCCCATCACGTTACTACGGCTTTAACGATTTAAGCCTTAGCTATTTTCATCATTCTATGCATTTCATGAAAAATCAGGAATGTCTCCAACTATATTTTACATAATAGAAGTTTACATGTGGATATCGGAAGTGATTTGGAGTCTTTTGCTGGACTGAACAACTGAACAACTCGTATAATTTAGGTGAAGACTTTAAGAGCAAATTTTGAGAAATATGAAAACAGCCTTTTGGCAACAGATGGCGCTGACCGTTGCACTGGATTTCTGACGTCAGACTTACGGGTTGCTATCTTTGGCAGGATTTTCGCCTAGGTGAAAATGGAATTTTTTTGCCAAAGAGAGTTGACGCTAATGACCGTGGTAACCATAGCAACACCGCATTAGGATTTAAATAACACAAACCCTTAAGCTATAAACACCATCTGGAATACTGGACACTCGTTACGGAGAGACGGGGACGCCCTAACTTTACCATTGTGGTTATACGGGCATGGTCCCACGCCCTCCTCCTGGTTTTTCATATCAGCTCCACCACAGCCAAGGGAGCGGACAAGCCAGTACCAGTACGGTCCCTGTCGAGCCTGATCCCATCCTAGGTACAATACCCGGGTTCTAGTCCTGTGAAGAATAAGGTACAATAGTACCTGATATTTTACCCCCGTGGTTGAGACTGTCTAAGTACAGATCCTAGCCAGTACTTCCCAGGAATTCTCCTGAGTCAACCCCCGGGGGGGAATCTGGAATACTGGAGAACGGAAAAAGACTTCCGAAGGGGTCTATAGGCTTTTTCAAAGTAGAATGGATATACATTCAGTGATCGTCCTAGAAAATAGTGCCGTTCACTTGTGCTATGTTAAGCGCTGTAATGAATTAATACTTTCTATTCGTTCATTGCCTTCTGTAGATTTATAGTAAATTTCGTTTGAAGATTCGCTTTTCGATAAACGCTAGGATAGCAATTATTAGTAATCAAAGCTATCTTTTTTTTTGTTTGTTTGTTTTGTGTTTATCGTCCCTGTGTTGCATTGGTAATATTTTTATTCTTGTCTTATTTAGGAATTTTGATTTGCCTATTCAGAATCGGACATAAATTTTTATCACATTAAAAGTAGTAGGAGCGGTAAAATAAAAATACAGCTCAACCCTTTTATAGTCAAAATTTTATGTGATAACTTCAGACGAGCGCCTCTTAAAATGACCAGTCTTTCTGAAAATATACATGAAACATTGCTTCAAATAGCTTTGCATTTAAACAATCGTATTCATAGAAAACCAAATCTTTTGGACATGTTGAGGATTGTCTTAGAAAGGCTATATTCTATTCTGTAAATTTCCTCAATTTAAATGATAAATCAGAGATTGAAGGCGATATAATCAGCATAGCTAGAACATTTGCCGCCCGTGGCCGACCTCGAGTGTGTCCGCCTAGACAGTCTTTGAATTCGTCTCTCTTTTCGGTATAAGCAAATGACTGAATGTAAAAATGACATGAAGGAAATAAATTAAAAATCTACTTCTGAAAAAATTTTTAATTCTATCATTTTAAAATTGTATTATTATTATTATATTTGTTTGCAAAGCCACCTATTCACAGAGTACTACGCGGATAGTACAGAACTATTTCTTAAATGCAAAATTAATCATTTGTAGTTCTAAAATGACTTTTATTTAAAAAACTCTTTATCACAACTAGAAACACAGCAGTTGTGAAAAATATTCTTGGCAGTACTACATTATCTGAAGAGCTGTATTTTAGAACAAATAGCAAAACGTCCACAGGACCCACCTTCTACATTTCTGTTTCGTTTTCTTTAGCAATAATAATGGAAATAAAACTTTGAAACACTTCTCTCTAACTGAGGGAATTCTTCCTTGTTAACCTTTTGATGGTCCTCAACGAGCTCAGTTCATATTCCAGTTACGCACTGCAGTGGGCGCAAACAAATGCAGCTCGTTTTACAAATTTACGTCTGACAATTATCGCTCATATTTGGAAAGAAAGAATTGCTTAATCTCGCTGCCGTTCCCCGTAGGTTGCACCAAGATCACAATTTAGTTGATATTCGCAATTTTCAAGCTTTGAATGAACAAAAATGGTATAAGAGTGCGTAGCTGTTGAAATCTCGCGGTGATTTCTTTGGATACTGATCTACAGAAAAATCTATTTTTCTTCTTAAATTAATTTCATACGGTAATTCAGAATCGTATTGTTCTTTATTTGCCTGAACGATTCACAGGACTTACTTCCATCTATTATTTCACATGAAATTGGCGCCTCCAAATTATGTCGTCCGTGGGGGACCAGCCCCCTTTAGCTATGCTACTGTATCTGACAGCTCATGAATTAAAGAAAGGAAAATTAAATTTTCGTATATAATTAAAAGCCTTAATTAACTTTATAAGAAAAATATAAAGAAAATTGAAGCAAATTACCTGAATAAAAATGTGTGTCTGTAAATTGTAAGACGGGTGAATATGTTGTAAATTTAAGTTTTGATTTCTGCATTTCAGCTCTTATAAGCGCTTGGAAGTAGGTCTTACTATTTTTACTTGAATAGGAAAATTAAAACTCAATTCTTTTGAGAATAGGAAACGCTGCTAAGCCACGTGCTATAATACCTATGATAAGGAGCTCGCTGACCAATTGTCTATTGATATGCGATATGCATCAGCTTATGTACCATAAAGAATATAAATAGCAGTGCTGCAAATCCTGCATTATCTTCAAATTTTTAACCTTATTCAAACTATTATTCAGATCCAACAGCGGCCTACTGTAATATTGCTATAAACAGCTAGATCAACTATAGTTCACATCCCGGTGAATGAGTTGTCTATATGAGAGTTTTTCGTGGTTCCCCTCCCCAAGAAAAGATGTATACTTTTATAGCTTATAACGTGTAAAAATGCAACCAGGATCTCTCGTAGCGAAGCTGGTAACATTAGCCAAATTGGACTAGTTTTTATGGATTGAAA